>CATIWQ010148808.1:0-14736 GCA_949673415.1 Euphorbia schlechtendalii | reverse complement strand
CTGCTATAATTGTTCGTAGTGAAAATCTATGTATTTAGAGTCTCTCATCTATCACATCTATATTTACTCAACTTTTCATTCTAATCTTCCTATCCAAAAATCTCAAAACTATTTTTATTTTCTTTTACTTTGTCTTTCCTTATTGATCTTTAGACCTAATTCCTTCCCTGTGGGTTCGATATCTTTTAAAACTACATCGCAACTGTATACTTGCAGTTATCATCATTTTTCTATGTGATAAGGAGTATTGACAACACCTACTTTTTTCGTGAATAAGTTTTTGGCATCATTAGTTGAGGATAAACCTTACGAAACAAGTGTAGCCAAGTCTCACGAACAAGTTTTTGGAACCATTAAGTTATTAAACTTATCAGTGGAAAAGTGGCGAACAATGGCCTCATACTCCCCGTTCACCCAACAAATCCAAAACGTACTGCTTAATTCGTGTGTCAAAATCACATACTTTGACTACTAAAATGGAGACACAGACCCTCAAATCCTCGTGAAAATGTATAAGAACAAAATGGATATGGCACACGTCTCATAAGCTCATGCATGTCGATATTTCTAGAACACCCTGATAGGATCGCCTGCCTACTGGTTTGATGCACTTCTAACCGATTCGATTAATAATTGGGAAGAGCTCCAACAAAAATTCTGCACATAGTTGATTACCAGCTGAACCCACATCGCGAACACTTCATGACTTCAAACAAGCCCACAATGAATCCTTGCAAGCTTATATTGAGTAATTCAATCGGTCATACCTTCAAGTGCGGAACATTAACTTTCACACCAAAAAAGAAGCCATGATCAGAGGCAACCAGAGCGAATGACTTAGTGCAGAAATTGTGTAAAGAAACTTGGCTGATTTATAACAAATGATGAACATTGCAAAGGGGCATATCGAAATTGATGAGCTACAACACCCAAGAGATTACCAGCCATCCAACAACCACCCTAAGCCTGAAGACCAAAGATCTAAAAGTGGAAGGGAAAACAACTCCAGAAATAGCAGTCAGAAAGACTACATCAACCTTATTCCAAGCGGAAGACCAACTCTAAAAGCCCCTCTAAGTGATATCACGGTCGCTATACAAAAGGGAAGTGACAAGATAAGTCTCCGCTACCCAAGGATAATCGTTAAATCCCAACTAGGACGAGACATGAATAAATACTGTGAATTCTATAGGGATAAAAGCCATCATACAGATGATTGCCGTGTCCTAGCAAACGAAGTCCACTAACTTATAAAAGAAGGTAAGCTAGAGCAATTTGTAATAGGTATCACCAAACAGTCAATCGATGATGATAAGAGAGACAAAGAAGATAAAAGCCAACCAAAAGACGGACCAAAGGAGTGATCCTCATGATTGGAGGAGGCCCTAACTCTCAAGCATCAACAAAAAGGTCCAGGCATATGAACAGAAGCATACCGGATAAGGAACTAGGAGAACTTTTTGATAAATCCAATATGGTCAAAACACCTAGACCTGACCCGTTGATATTAGAGGCAACCATTGAAGGTTACACTGTTAAACGAATCATTATGGACATAGGTAGTTCTGTAAACCTAATCACTAGCACAGTAAAAATACTAAAAAATCGCATGTTCCCACTTGTCACGCTAAGCGGCCACACAGTCCCCGCACTTAGGCAAGTGAGCCTAGAGGTCAAGATGGGAGACAAGGACCACAAATGGCAGCACAAGTAGAATTCATCATAGTAGAAATTTCTAGCGCCTATAACATGATCTTGGGAAGACCATTCCTCGTAGACATTGACTCCCTAATATCCATGAGAAGGCTAGTAATGAGAATTCTCACTACCGAGGGAGCAGCAGTCATCATTGGGATTCCCCGCGTCGCTCACGAGACATCTTTGACTTCATTAAAAATCGACATAGAAGAAGATAAAGAGAGAGAGGAGGAACAAGCAAAGCCGATAGGAGACTTGAAAAAGTTTATGATATCTTTAAAGAATTAGATAAAAGTTGCCAATGATCTAAAAGGCAACATCAAAAGCTCTATATGCACAATGCTAACAAAAGAACAACAAACATTCTCATGGAGAAATGATGATATACCAGGTGTATGAACTGAAAGAATCTTCCACAAACTAAAGTTAAATCACAAAGTTGACCACCCACTCAAGCAAAAGAAGCGAAACCATACCACTAAGAGATAAACAGCAATTGAAATAGATTTTTAGAAACTACTACAAGTTGACCACATTAGAAAGGTACACTATCCGGATTGGATCACTAATGTAGTCCTCGTGAAAAAGCCTAACGGGGTCATGGAGAATGGGTGTCGACTTCACGGATCTCAATCGAGTCACACCAAAAGATAGTTACTCATTGTCTAACATAGATCAATTGGTCGACTCAACAATCGACTTTGATATTATTCATTATTGGATGCCAAATCAGGATATCACCAGATTGTAATGCACCCGAATGACTAAGAAAAAACATCCTTCTCACACATGAAGGAATGTATTGCTACACGATCATGCCGTTCGGATTAAAGAATGACGGAGTAACATATCAACGATTGATTAATGACATGTTCAAATATCAAATCATCCAAATAGTGGAAGTATACATGGATGACATGATTATCAAAAGCTGGAATGAGGAGAACCACGTGGAAGACATCAGAACCATCTTCAAAACATTACAACGATACCAACTCCGGCTAAACCAGGAGAATACACCTTCGGCGTAAAAGGGGCCAAATTCTTGGGTTATCTCATATCACAAAGGGAAATTGAAGTAAACCTAGAAAAGATCGAAGCAATGCAACCCTCAAAAAATCTACAAGAAGTGCAAAGGCTCCCGGCTAGATAAATGCCTTAGGATGATTCATCTCTTTCTCTGTTAAAAGATGCCTTCCGTTCTACAAAGCCATCAAGAAAGACCAATCCTTTAGGTAGAATGAAGTCTGCCAAGAAGCTTTTAACAACACAAAGAATTTCCTTGGATCCCCACCCCTACTTAGCCAGATGGAAAATGATAAAGAACTATATATATACCTAGTAACAACTAATGAAGCAGTAGGATTGGTCCTAGTAAAAGAAGGCAGCGAAGGTCAACACCTAGTGTATTACACTAGAAAGACATTAAAAGGTGTAGAGATAAGATATTCGTGAATTGAGAAGTTAGCATTGGTACTTGTCTCTACTACCACATGTCTATATCCCTATTTTCAAGCTCACATGGTCATTGTAAGAATGAGCTACCCATTGGAGAAGGTTTTGTAAAGACTCAAGTATTCTATATGGCTAGTTGAATGGGCCATCCACTTAGTCGAATTTGACATAAGATTCAAATCAAGGAACTCGCTTAAAGCACAAGTATTAGCAAACTTTGTAACAAAGTTCACAGGCCTCGAACTAGAGAATGCCCCAAAAATGGAAGAATGGACCGTGTACATAGACGGTGCCTCTTCCCATGAGGGAGCAGGAGTAGGAGTGGTGATAAACGGACTTGAAAAGATTAAGTTCATCAATGTAACCAAGTTGGCCTACCCGATAACTAACAACGTAGCTGAGTACAAGGAAATGATTAAAGGATTGGAGTTAATATGAGAAATCTCCCTAGACCGGGTGTGCATCAAAGGTATTTGAAGTTCATATCCTACCAAATCAATAAGAACATTGCCACTAAGGAACAAGAATGATCAAATACCTGGTGAAAGTTTATACATTGATGGTGAAAGTTTAAACATTGAGAGTAAAAATCGAGTCAAAAGGCATTGCTTAGAAGATTGAACACATCTCCTGGATGAATAAGGAGGAAGCAGACCGCCTAGCAAAGGTCGCCTTAATAAGAGAAGAATGGAAAAGCCTATAATACCCATTCAAAGTCATCCAAACTCCAAACTAAAGATGTTCTACTCTTAGAACAAGTTGAGCTAGGATGGGCGGAGCCTATTGTCAAGCTCCCCAGTGACCAATCAAAAGCGGCCAAAATAGTGAAAAGAACTACAAGATACAAAGTAATCAACAACCATTTATACCGACAATCCCACTTTGATGCATGGTATGTATCTCACCCGAATCCTACCGATATATCCTTGTAGAAATGTACAAGGGGGCTTGCGGGTCCCACCAAGCGATCAAGACCCTGATCTGTCGTATAAAACTCTTTGGTTACTATTGACCATCAATGAATTTGGATGCCGAAAGCTGTGTTTGGACATGCCATCAACGCTAGTATCATGTGAGAAAGTCACACATATCGCATGCCATTCAAAGGCCAATCTACACCGGATGACCATTTTCAACATGGGGTATCGACATTGCTGGTCCTATGCTAACTACCATTCAATAAAAAAGTTCATCATCATAACAATTGACCATTTCTCCAAGTGGGTACAAGCCCTAGCAATAAGCACTATTACTCCCAAGTGGGTTATATATTTTGTATGGTATCACATCGTCATCCAGTTTGACTTCCCCAAAAGATCATCTTTGACAACGGGTCTCAATTCACATCTTCTAAGTTAAAGGATTTTTGTAGTAATTTGAAATTTGAACAACACTTTTTATCCGTAGCACACCCTCAAACGAATGGCCAAAAGGAAGTCACCAACAGAACTCTAGGAGAAGGCTTAAAGAAATTCTTGGAAGGAAGAACGGGGCAAGGGATGAGGAGTTGAATAGTGCGTTACGATCCTACCTGACAATCCCTTGCAAACCGACTGGGGAATCCCCTTTCTTGCTAGTTCATAGTGTTGGTCCTAAATGGCTTGAATAAACAGCAGAGGGTGAATGCAGTTCTTGGTTTCTTTTTGAGTTTTGTAAAAATATTTTACCAAGTTTTTAGATGCGTGCTGAGTTAAACATGATGTGTTGGGTCTAAAAATAATAAATTACTCAGCTTTGCTAGCATAGTTTATCTTCAATCGTTGTTGAGTACTTTACTCAGCTCGGATTGGTTTTTCAAGTAAAATAAATAACAGAGATAGAATGATGAATGAGATGAACGCAATAAAGGAAAACAAATAAAGTTAGAACTTTTACACCTATGATTTTATCCTGGTTTGGCCCCTAGCCTACCTCCATTCCCTGGATTCCTTTCTGAGCTTTTATCCACTAGTGATTCATTACTTCCTTAGGCAGAGAAGCCTTTACAACTGTTAGAAAGTATTACAGAAAGTACCCTCCTTTCTGACTACCTCTCAAACTCAGTTTAGGTACCCTTCTTAAACCGATACCCAGATTTATCAAAAGAAATTACAAACAGTAGAATTCAACTTATAGAAATGTTGAATCCTTTTACAATGTTAAATCTTAAGTGTTATTCTCTCTATTACAAATAGATATTAATAATGAATGTTTGCTGATTGCTTGATGTGGAATTTCTTGAAGCTAGAAGTAATTGAACAAAGTTCAACTCTTAGAGAAATTCTAGGTGATTCACCAAGTTTGAACATCTACTCCAGTCTTTTATTTATAGTTGAAGGTCTTGGAGTTAGTCGTTGGAGACATATTTCAGGTTGTTTAGAGATAGAGATTTCGAACGTTGAAGTGCGAGATTAATCCATTATCCCAAAGCATAAAAACTCATTTATTTTCAAGCAATCCATTTTGATAGAGAGGCGCATGAGTTGCAATGTGGAATTCTATAATTCATTGACTTGTTGTCATTGCAGAGTTGCACGGAGACATTGAGAAGCGACGTATGTCAGATGAATCCTTTTATCTTGGACTTTAGCGAGGAATCTCCAACATTCCATACTGACACCTTTTGTTTGTTAGGACCACTGGAATATCTTCATTATTTTCAGCGCCTTTTCTTTTGAAAAGCATCAAAGGAATATTCCATTTCTCACAAAAGTCGTTAGTAGTACACATGTCATTTATTTCTCCAAGCGTAAAAAGTATACAACTTTTCTCACAAAAAGCTAACTCAGCACAACTGAGTAAATACGTTATAAACTATGTGATACTAACCTCAACTCAGCTTTTCTTACTCTAAGTCGTAACTTAATTAATTACTCAGTAAACTGAGTTGTTTTCCCTTAAATAACCTCATGTAAAGTTCATTAATTAAGAGTATACTTAGTACTCAATTAATTTCACTATCCTAGTCAATTTGTTATTTCCAAAATGTTCTAAGTACTATGACTTAACTTGGGTTCAACACATAGAGTCAAAGGCATCATACCGGTTGAAATCAGAGCTCCGTCTGATAGAGTGGAATACTACATGGAGGAATAGAATGACATCAATTTGTTGCACCATCTAGACAGCCTAGAAGAAAGGCACGAAAGAGCTTGCATGTACAAAGCATAGATCACGAAAATACCATGGCAAAAAGTTTAGAGAAGTACGACTTAATGTGGGGGACTTAGTCTTGAGAGATTTGGCCACCTTGCAAAAGGCAGAAGGAAAAGGAAAACTGGGAAGGCCCATATCAATTGATGAGGTCATTAAACCTGGGACTTGCAAGTTGAAACAGATGGATGGAAAAAAGTTGCCTAGAACTTGAATATTACTTCCCTTAGGTGGTAGTTCGTAGCAAACAAATAGTAGGGGGTCAAGCAGATGTAGTCTTTTCCCTTATTTAAACATCCCCTAACGGATCCCAAATTGACTAATAGACAAACAGACACCGATTAATATCATTTTTCAAATGTTCTTAATAAAAAAAGTTATGTTTTATTGCTTATGCAACTAATAGTCTTGATCACATTATCTGAAATTCACTCGTCATAGGCAATAGGGCTCTCTAAAGTTCTCTAAGGAACAAACAGCCTAAAGGGCGTCAATCCTCTAAGGGATGGTCGAGCATATGGATATAGCGAACCTGGTTCCCAATACTCACCATGCGGCTAGAACAGTAGTTGATTATAGCTTTCTCAGCATCTTAAAGATCCTAGACAAGCTCGTTTTCACTATGTAATTTTAATAAAACCTGTTAAACGTACGGATGGAAATAAGGAAGTACAACATGATAATAAACAATGCTCGCAGTGGAAAGGCAAAAAATGAATAACTTAAATATTAATTAAGTAAAGGTCACAAAGGACCCAAATATCAATAACCACGAAGGGCTTACAAAAAATGTAAGTCACAAGGTGTTAGCACGAGATTTTGTACTAGCTCGTGCATTCAATGATGACGGCTTTTCAAGAATTAATTCTTGAATCTCGCTTTTTTTACTATTCGACGATCCTCAAAAGGGAGCTCTCCATGCGAAACCTTAAATATTTTAGGCCCTAAATAAATATTTAGGACCGTAAAATATATTTAAAAGCCTTAAGTGGGAATTTAAGGCTTAAAATATTTTAATGACTTAAATAAGTGTTTAAAGGTCCGAAATAAATTAATAAAAAAATTAAATAAAATATAAATTAATTAAATTTTTTTAAGATAAAAAAATCTGGTCCGGTCGTTATGCGAATTGCCTAGTCCGCATAACTCTGGGCGAACCTGCGTTGACAGAGCTAGCCAACGAATTGTCGGACTTGCACCGGTGGACCTCCCCGGTGACCTGCTGGATCTTGCCAGCAACCTCCTAGAGCTCGCTGGTGAGCTGGGTCGATTTTAATTTCCCTCATATAAATAGAGGGGAATTTTCAGTAAAGAAGGGGAAGAATTTTATAAACAAGTTTTGAGGGAGAAAACTCTTTTAGAAAAATGGGAAAATTCTTGACAAAAAGATGGAACTTTTTCTGACAACGACGCAAATACTTATTTCATCTTCTTTTAAAAAATCTTCAGATATTCTTGGACCTAAAATCAATTTAAGTTTTGAGTCTGATTATTTTTTGAATAAAAACTTTTTTATAAACAAACCAAAAAGAATGAAGGGCACTCCCGAAGTTTTAGCGGATTCGTCGATGTGGATTCGCATAAAAAGGGTAAGCCTTTAAGGTCCTAGAGTTGTTTTTTTCCCATGTTTTATATTTTATTTTCTATTAAATTTTGACTTAGACTTTATTTTTATTCAAATATATTATTTATTCTTTTATTTTTATTCAAGAATTTATTTATTTATTCATTTGTTTTATTTATTTGGATGTAATTTATAGATTCGATGGGCGGTTGGATCCCCCGGGATTTTGTAATTAATTATTTTATTTTCCCACATTTACTGCTTTATGTATGAATTTACTGCTTTTTGTATGCACATTAAAGCATACTATTAACACGAAAATGACTTAATCTTGAATATGTACAATTAAGGAATGCGGTTTTCTGTAGATGTAATTTAATGTGATCCAAAAGTAGTAAGCAACTTATCTCGAACCTGAATCTCTGTGTCTTAGTGGGCCATCCCTCGAAAGTTAAACCTCACAGGAATTTAATTCTTAGAAGAGCTTATCCAGGTAGCGACTCTAAACTATGAGACAGCGATTTCGGGTTTTGACGATTTAAATCGATTTCATTCTCTTTAACTTTTTGGGTCCCTTGTTAGCCCTAAATGGCTTAAATTAAACTACAGAGGGGGGGGGTATGAATGTGTTTCTTGCTTCTTATTAAGATTATAAAATTCTTTTATCAAGCTCAATTTTTAGATGCGGCTGAGTGAAAATGAGCTTTGATGAGACTAAAAACTATAAACTGCTCAGATTCACTGGCATAGTTTATCTTCAATCGCTGCTGAGTACTTTACTCAGCTCGAATTGGTTTTTCAAGTAAAACTTAGAAAAGTGAGAGAATGATGAATGAGATAAACACAATAAAGATAAGTGAGTAAGGTTAGAATGATTACACCTGAGATTTATCCTAGTTCGGCCCCTAGCATACTTCCAGTCCCCGGATTCCTTTCCAAGCTTTAATGCACTAGTGTTTCTTTCCTTCCTTAGGCGGAGAAGTCTTTATAGTGGGTAGACAAGATTACAAAAAGTACCCTCTTTTTTAACTACCTCTCAAACACAGTTTAGGTACCCTTCCTAAACTGTCACTCATATTTCTTAACAGAACATGCGAATAGAGGATTTCAACTTATAAAAATGATGAATCCTTTACAATGTTAAATCCTAAGTGCTTTCTCTCGATTAGAAACATATTTAAACGATTTGTGTTTGCTTGATTGCTTGAATTGGAATTTCTGAAAGTTGAGATCGATTGAACAAAGTTTTAGCTCTTGAAGAAATTCAAGGTGATTTACCAAGTTTTAACGTCTTCTAAAGTCTTCTATTTATAGTTCAGGGTCTCGGAAGTAGTCATTGCCAACTTCTCATCCTGACAGCTTACTCAATTTCTCATCTCTTCAAATCTTTCGAATTTGATCATTTGAAAAAAATTCCAGGACATTTAGTGATAGAGATTTCGAACGTTGAAGCGCGAGATTAATCCGTTAATCTAAAGCGTCAAAAACTCATTTGTCTTCAAGCAATCAGGTTTAATAGAGAGGCACACATGTTGCAACATGGAATTCTATAATTCGTTGACTTGCTGATGTCACAGAGTTGCGCGGTGACACTAAGAAGCAACGCATGCTTAGTGAGGATTCCCCGACATTCCGTACTAACACCTTTTTTTTGTGAGGACCACTTGATTATCTTTTTTAATTTCAACACCTTTTATCCCGAAAGGAATCAAAGGGAATATTCTGTCTCTCACATAAATCATTAATACATTTGTGTCAAATATTTCTCTCAGTGTCGAATATACTCAGCTTTTATGAATAAAAGCTAACTTAGCTTAGCTGAGTCTATATATATAAAATATTTAATAATAGGCTGACTTAACTTTTCTTACTCTAAGCCATAAGTTAACTAATCACTCAGTAAACTGAGGTGGTTTCCCTTAAACAAACTCAAGTAAACTTGATTAATTAAGAGTCTACTTAGTACTCAATTAATTTTATTATCCTAGTCAATTTTTTATTTCCAAAACGTTTTAAGTACTGTGAAGTACTAGTAACTTGGGTTCAACAATCTCCCCCATTTTGGAACAGTTAACAAACTTGGTAGTACAAGTGATTAATTGAATATATACTTTAAAAATATAGAAAAACCTGATTGATGATTTAAGACTCCCCCATGCTGAGTGAATTCCTTAGTCAGTTTGGACTTCCCCATACTGGGTGGATCTTCTTCAGTTAGCATAGCTCCCCCATACTTAGAGGAATTTTCTTCGATTTGGGACTTTGTCTTACTACAAATTTTCTTTAAGTTTGGTCTTCGCATACATTCCTGCAATAGTTTATAAGCAAAAATTACATACATTCAACAACATATAATGAGTTAAGAATCTCTTAACTTGAGTAAATGGACAAACTTGTAATTTATTAATTGTCAAAAAATATTTAGTTAGTTCACAAGAAGTGTTCTGAATGCTAGGATTTATTACAAGTTTTATTATCTAGTCTATAGCTATCTACGATGTGAGAGTTTCATGAGTTGTCTTTGGGATTACTGGATGAAGCATAATGGTGTTAATGTGGTTGGTGATGCGATTGATGTTGCTGATTATGTTGAGATTGAGAATCCTGAGGTGGATGCTGAAGCCGGCCTGAAAATGAGTGTCTATATTGGGATGCCATCCTCGTCACATCTTCTACCACCTTCTCCCCCTTCATTGTCTGGCCTTTTACAATTTGATCTAGATATAGATTGAAGGAGTCGAGAGCAGCTTGGAAGTCTTCTTGCTTACCTATGATTGCCGGTGAGATCTCTATTTTAAGTTGTTCTTTCCCTTTGAGAGTTAGGATGTCTTGATCATTTAGCTCTTCAAGAAGTAAATGGTGGCACTGTGTGAGATAGGCTATTTGATTAAATCCTTGGTAGGCAAATTGTTGAAAGCATTGCAGCAAACCATGAAAGTTTAGGAGAGATAACAATCTTCATTTAAGCCTCCATATCAATGATTCTTGGGTATAAAGAGTGCATTGACTTAGCCGTGAACTCAATATCCTTCGATTCATACATCCTAATAGTGACCATATTATTAATGGAGTATTGAATGTCATTGACTTTATTTCATCAAGTTAAGCTTCTTATGCATGAAGAGTCCAGTGTTTGGTTCAAGGGACTCAGTTGGCTCAGGGAACAGGTTTCCCATAGCATCGATGAGAGCTTTCTGCGCTTTTGATACTTTGTCATCAGTGTTATCATTGATAAGCTTGTAGAAAAACTCCATCTTATCAACCAAGGCATCAAGGTCTGGCGAAGGCTTTCAACTTTCTTCCTAGTCTCTTCCACCACCTTCAACACGCGATCCAATTTCTTGTCATGGTTGACCATTAGCTAAGACATTGACTCCAACACCTTAGCCATGTTATGAATGATGTCCTTTCTGGTCTCTTCTTCTTTTAGCACAGTTTCAATCTTCTTGTTGATGCTTCGCTTGATCTTGACTTGTTCCTCGCCAAACTGGTGAAACTATATAGTTTGAGTTACCAAAGTGGTGTTCAAGCTACTCGACTTCTCAATAGCAACATGAATACAACCCTTCATCTTTCCTAGTACCATGCTAGTGACAACAGTAGACGTAGGAATAGAAGTGATAGCCGCGCTAAGCTGTGCTGTAGAATAAGACAGCCAAGTTAGGATCAAGCCATCTTGTCCACTAAACTTTTAGCGCTCTCCTTTGCCAGTTAGTTGCGAATCTCAAATAAACTCCCTTAGATCTTCTCAAACTCCTCAAAGTAGATGTATTCAAATGGAATACTTGAATGTTCATCGAACTCTGGAATTTTTACCTTTGTTTTAGTGGACAAGTCCGTCTGTTGTTGAGACAGCAGCACACGGCTTACTGTTCTATCTAACTTAGCATCAATTTTTAAGGAGAAAAATTGATTCCTTGCAAGATCTCTAATATGAGCTAAGATAGATGTATCAGCTAAGTCCACTTGGATAGGCTTGCTGCTGGAAGGAGATGCTTCATTGGCTATAAAATTTACCTTAGCACCTTCTTCACTTACTTTTCAATGATGTGCGGAGTTCTCAGCATTAGGAACTTCCCTAACCAGAGGGGTTAGAGGGGTGGAGGATGGTTATGAATAAAGGATTGGTTTAGAAATTTGTACATTTGAAGAAATGGGATTGGGTTTGGTTTTTACAAGGGAAGAAATTGTTGCTGTTAAAGTATTTGGTGGAGGAGCAGAAGTGGTATTTTGAGTGTGGGAAGGAGAAGTTGTGTTTATTTAGGAGAGTTTATAGTTTCTTGAGGCTAGGAAGGAGAATTTCCAAGAATAAAAAAAATTTCAGAATATATAGGAGTTGGAATGGAAGGATTTATAGAAGAAATTGGGGAAGGATTCAAAGGTACTTGGGGGCTGGCTGATTGACCCAAGGATGGGTCAGCCTCAGGTAACTCAATTTGAGCAGAAGAAGGCTCAAGCTGAGTGGAAGTTGGGTGAATAATGTTGGCTTCAAGAAGAGAAAATTTTTCCTGGTCTATAATTTCCATATCTCCACCAACATCCTCTTCATCGCTACTCAACCCTTGAACATTATGCTTGATAGGGCAAGTGGTGGTAGAGTGCTTTCGTTGAGTGCCCTTAGCTTTGGAAATAACTTCCTCCACATGGGATGCTACGCCTAGACTAATGGTTTTAGGGTCCTCTTTGGCTTTTTTCGAGGTCTCTTATTCCTCAGTTACTTCAGTCGCCTCTAGCTTGCGCTTTCTCTGGAGCAAGGTTTTTCCTTATCCTTCACATCCTCTTTTTCCTCATCCCATTATCACACTTTAGCTTCCCTATGAGCATGAGTTTTTAGCTTTAAGGGCTTTCTTTACCTAGCTTGTGGTTGGGCAGGTGTGACTCCTACCCTTTCTTTTACTAGGTTGGCTTTAATTCTTTGAGAGCCAGCTTTTTCTTTCGAAGAAGAAGTTGTGAAAGTGTCTGTTGGGAGCTACTCTAGCTAATCAGATAGGGTAACATCCTTATTGATCTCCTCTCTAGACCCCTCGAAGTCCACAACAAATGCATCTTCATCCTCCTTTAGCACATCTTTGGGGAACATAGTTGGTTCCACTATTGCCTTCTTCAGCTTGAGATCTTTAGCCTTTGTATAGTGGGTGTGCACTTGCTTATACTTTAGCTTGCTAAAATGAGGCATATCTAGCACCTTTTTCACTAGAATTATAGTCTTTCCAGGGCCATCCAAGAGAATAGAGCTATATCCAGCTACAACACCTTCATTAGAGCTGTAATGGGGTAACCGTAATGGTAGATGGTACTAACTTTGGTCAAGTGATGCATAAGCAACACTGGCCAGTTGAGTTGCTTGCCTTCTACCATATGGTAGACCACACACCTCTCGAAGTAGATGTAGCTACTTAGCGACCCCATCTTGTGTAACAACTTCACAAGTAGCTCATGACAAGCTCTCGCCTCCCAACTCATCTCCAATGCAGCTATTTCTCCAAACCCATAGTCTGAGGGAAGCTCCCAATCTGTTGGAACAACCACTACCTCCTCATCTCTAGTATTTCTTAGCATAGTGCCTTTCAAAGGCATGTTCAGCAGGCTGGACACCAAATTGGTGTAGATAAGGAACGAGACATTGTTGAATTCAATTATTAGGACTTCTTCAAAACCTTCAATGGTGTAGAGAGTGGAGTAGAACCCCTTGATGAGGCTTTTGACTGCAGGACCTTCAAGGAGAAGGAACTGGCTAAGGTTTTGTTGCTTGATGACTTTATGCATGAACCGATTGAGGAGAGAACTCTCATAGTTTACTTCAAACACTAGACCAAAATCCAGGTTTTCAGCCTACTCTACTTTGGTAAGGACAGTTCTAAACAAAAAAGCAATCTTCTGACATGAACCATCGATATGCACAAACATCTTTTTCTTTGATTCACCTTACAATTTCAAAGTTCTTTTGGTAAGTGCCATTGTATATGAGAAAAATTTGAGAATAGAAAGGAGATTAGTGTTCTTTTGCAGAGAAATTGATTAGGATTCAAAGAGCAAGTAACCTCTCTCTTTCAGTCTTCAAGCTTTTATGGACCTCTTCAACTTGTATAGATACGTGGCACTATTACAACGAAGGATTAAAATCAACACTAAGATGAACACTTGATTCACTGACTTAGTAAAATGGTGAGTTTAACAACAGATAGTTCCAATTCAAAAACACGTCTTTTGAACAACATGGGTTTGATTTTTAACCACGAAACTGATTCTCATAGCGTTACTTTAAAATGTAAACGATGTTAGACACATGTTACCTCATTCGATTGAGTTAAGATTTACTTTCCAACACCTAGCCAAATTTCTTGATTTTTCCTTCAAATGGGGTTCACCATATTAATAAGTTGCCTTAGAGCAATGAATTGCTCCTTGGGTAATGGTTTGGTGAATATGTCAGCACACTGCTCCTCAGAAGGAACATACTCCAATTTGACATCCCCCCTTAGCACATGATCCCTTATGAAATGATGTCTTATGTTGACATGCATCATCCTGCCATGTTGAGCTAGATTTTTGGATAGGTCAATTGAGCTCTTGTTGTCACACATAACTTCTAGGCATTTAGACTTTATACCATAATCTTCCACTTGCTGCTTAATCCATAGCATTTGTGCTACGCAACTTCTTGCTATCAAGTACTCAACTTCAGTAGTACTCAGTGCAGCAAAAGTTTACTTCTTACTGCTGGTTAATCAAGACAAGAATTGAACATGTTGTGAGCACGGGATTTTGTACCAGCTCGCGCGTTCTATGATGACGGCTTTTCGGGAAATTTATCCTCGAATAACACAATTTTCGACCATCCGACGATCTTCACATGGGAATCCTCCTCGGACGTTTTATATTATTTA
>CATIWQ010148759.1:0-14140 GCA_949673415.1 Euphorbia schlechtendalii | reverse complement strand
GTCTTGTGAATTTTAGTAAACTATTGAATATAGAAAGGTTGTAAAAGAGAAAGGGAATATAGAAAGGCTGTGGTGAGACCCACGGAGTATGAAACAGTTGTGGTCTTGTGGATTTTAGTAAACTATTGAATATAGAAAGGCCGTAAAAGAGAAAGGAGATGAAGATAACACTGTAAAAGTGAAAAGAGTTGAAGATGATAATTTGATGCTTTTTTTTGTCCACCAAATCAATATAAAATAACCCTAAATCAATGGATGGATCAGATTGATTCACTTAACAATAGGTGGATGGCTTCGATTAAATCACTTAATAATAAATGGATGGCTTAAATTGAATCACTTAATATAGATGGACAGCCCTGTTCAAAAGACTTAAAAATAGATGGATGGCTATGATTAAATCCAAGGTAAAACAATAAATAATGGCCAATTGTCCAAGAGGCACGCCTTGCCCGGGGAGGTGCTAAGGCACGCCTTTAACAACTATGACGAAAACACTCCGCACTTTATTTGCAGCAAGTGCTGAATTGTTTTGTGTCTCGGCCAAGTTCAAGAGTTTGCGAATTCTTCAATTAAGGGGTGAAAATGTGAAAGATCTGTCAGAATCAATAGGGTTGCTGAAACATTTGAGATTTCTCGATATCTCAAATAGTGACATCACAGAACTACCTGAATCCATCGTCAAGCTTTACAATCTTCAAGATTTATGGATGGTTGAGTGCAAATTACTTGACAAGGTTCCTAAAAGATTGAAAGATTTGGTGAACTTGAGAAGTATTGTTATCGATTATGAGAAGCGAATGCCGTGTGGGGTGAGTTGTCTAAATAATCCTCTAAGACTTTCTTTTTCTGTTATCGGCCCTGATCGAGGAGGTAGCATTGAGGAATTAAAATGTTTAAATGAGCTATCTTATGAATTGACAATCACTAATCTAGAATTGGTGAACGATGAAGAAGAAGCTAAGAAAGAAAATATGCGAAGCAAAACAAAATTAGATAAACTAGAATTAGTGTGGAGTGGTGAAAGGGATTATGATAAAGAAGACTCCAACTACAACGACAAGAAAGTGTTAGAAGGACTGCAGCCTTTCAAGAAGTTAAAAGAATTAACGGTAATGAATTATTTGGGAAAACAATTTACGTCATGGTTGTTGAAAATGAAAGTAATTGGATCTGATGGTGGTTGCTGCACACTTAACTATTTGACAAGGCTAAGATTGGAAGGCTGTACAAGGTGTGAAGAAATTTTAAGAGTGGGGAATCTTCCTCTTTTGAAAAAGCTCGAGATAATAAGATTGGACAATGTGAGATACTTGGGTGACCAGTTTTATGGTAGCGATGAAGCAAGCACGAGCGAAGAAGGGAAACTGTTTCCTGCTCTAAAAACATTTTCAATTAGCTCCATGAAGAGGTTAGTTGAATGGAAGGCACCACCAACTTTTAATGCATTTCCATGCCTTGAACAGTTGATCGTTTATAAGTGTCCAAAGTTGAAAAGCATCCCAATTAGTCATCTTTCTTCACTTGTGGAGTTTACTGTGGAACATTGTGATGCATTTGAGGAGCTATTATTTGATGAAGCTCATCCTTTAATATCTCTTCGCAATTTGAGTATAATACGTTGTGATAATTTGGTATATTTTCAAAGTGTTGAAGGTCTCACTTCACTTGGGGATTTAACCATCACTGTATGTGAAACATTAATATCTCTTCCAAGAGGGCTAAAGTCTTGTTCATCTCTGCATAATTTGTTCATTTTTGGATGCGACCAAATAACATCTGTTCCTGAAGGCTTGCGAGAATTGCACTCTCTTGATTCTTTATGTGTAGCTAATTGTCCAAATGTGACCAATTTTACTGGGGACGTGTTACAGTGCCTCACCCAACTGAGAATCTTAATGATGAGTTGTTACTATGAGGCTGCTTTTGAATTCAATCCAACATATTCAATTTCATTCCCTTCATGCAGTGTTCATATTCGGTTGAAGTGATATCAAATCTCTGCCTCATCAAATTCGAAGCCTCACTCTCATCAAGGAATTACACATCATTTATTTTGATGGCATGGAAGCATTACCGGACTTGTTAGGAAAATTGTCCTCTGTTGAGGTCATCGCCATTAAGTACTGTTCAAATCTAAAGTATCTACCTTCAGCTATAGCCATTCAAGGCCTTTCCCACTTAAAGCACTTGGAAATCAGCAAATTTCCCCTCCTAAAGGAACGGTGTGTAAAGGGGACTGGTGCTGAATGGTCCAAAATTTCTCTTATCCCTCGAATCTCTATAGATGAAGGTAATCAATCTTAAACACCTAAATTCATTTTTTTTGTGGAATTCTTCTTGTATGCTTGGTTTGGGATTAAATTATATATTTTTTCATTTATTTTGTAGAAATTATACAAGATTTCGAACATTAATATAACACGCGGCCCAGATCCTTTGCTGTGGCCTAAAGAGATTTTTGTTGTTTGTCCCTGAAGATATATGTGGAGCAAAGGGTGCTAAAGTTGGAAAATTTTTGATTCTGATGTTATCATCATGCCAAAGAATTATCTAACGGTATTTTTTTTTTTTTTTATAGTTTATCGTAACTTTGTCTCAATATGTTCTGATTAAAATTTGATTTTTCTTATTTGATAAATTTTCAATGTATAGTATAATGAAAATGAAGGGACATGGTGCAACTGGAGAGTCTTTTGTCAAATCTTTATGGCTTTTTGGGTAAGTTAGAATAAAGCCTTGTGAGTCCTGAGAATGCCATAGCTTCTATGATATGATTAACTTCGATGCAACTATCGGTGATTTGTTCAACAATATTTTTATGTCTAATTGATTTTCAACCTTTAATTGTTACTAATTAATTAACATAGCTGGAACTTAAGTCGTTGGATTTGATGAAATATATGCAGATTGAAGCGATGATAGAAACTGAGTATGGATTAGGCAGCCAAGCATATAAAAATATTATTATTTGGATAGTTTTAGTGTGGCTGAGGCCAACGTATTGCATTATTTAAGATTTTACAATTGGTTTGGCTTGTATTGTTAAAATAAACTCATTCTATTCAATTCATGAACATTTATGAGCAGTACACTAAGTGAAATTGAGGAATTTAGCCATTTGTTCTATATGTAATGCTCTTTCTTAAAACTTAAGGAACTTGAGGTCCTTAAACATCCCTTTTGGTGAAAAGATTGAAATCTCTAACTTAATGGACTCGACTCAAAATCTCTATCTTACAAGAATTACCTTCTCAAGTTATACGATTTCTACCTCTTATTCCAGATGGGGGATGTCGCTACCTGTGATTAAACTTGTACTTTTTAAATTACTGTACAATACTGAGATGATATTTTTGTACTGGGTTAGTTCAGAAGGAATAAATAGATGCCCTGTATTGTTTTGAAGTGAATTATTACTCTGGAATTAGAATAGATAAATTAAATCATTCATGTCAACATAATATAGTTGAGCCTTGCGAGAAGTTAGATTAGCTAAGAAGTTATTGAGTTAAATTACTTCAGAAAATAGATTATCCAAGAAGTTACTGCGTCAAATTACTTCAGAAGTTAGATTATCTTAGAATTTATTGAGTTAAATTACCTTAAAAGTTAGATTACGTAAGAAGTTACTGAGTTAAATTACCTAAGAAGTTAGATTACTGAATAAGTTACTGAGTTAAATTAACTCAGAAGTTAGATTACACAAGAAGTTACCTAAATTTCTTCAATACGTTCTTAAATGATTATTGCATTGAAATATATGCCTAAATGTTTCTTCTATAAATTAGCAGATTGAGTATCCAAATTCAAATCACCTCTCTCTTTAAATATTTTAAATCAAAATGGGAAGCCCAAACACATTATTCTCTTCATCATTCACACTAATCACCTTCATAATCCTAATATTATCTCTAACTTTGCATTGAAAGGTAATTCAAAGGGATAAACATCAGATGGGAGAGTAGTTGAAAAAGCCTTAAAACTAAAGCTTTTTCGTCTACTATCTCATTTGATGTTTTTCCCATTAATTTCAAACAACTATCCATGGTGTATATGAAGCTTATCTTAAACTAATTAGTAAATAATCAGCTTCAGTTTTAATTTTCTACTTTCATATATCTACATTTCGCTATATATAGTCTTGATAGTCCAATTTAACATAGCAACTCTCGCAACACTAAGCCATTAAATTGGATTATCAAGACTATATATAGCGAAATGTAGATATATGAAAGCAGAAACTAAAACTGAAGCTTATTATTTACTAATTAGTTTAAGATAAGCTTCATCTACACCATGGATAGTTGTTGGACATTAATGGGATAAACATCAAATGAGATAGTAAGGCTTTTTCATCTACTCTCCCATCTGATGTTTATCCCTTTGAATTACCTTTCAATGCAATGTTAGAGATAATTAGGATTATGAAGGTGATTAGTGTGAATGATGAAGAGAATAATGTGTTTGGACTTCCCATTTTCATTCCAAAAATTTAAAGAGAGGTGATTTGAATTTGGAAACTCCATTTGCTAATTTATAGAAGAAACATTTAGGCATATTTCAATGCAATAATCATTTAAGAACGTATTGAAGAAATTTAGGTAACTTCTTGTGTAATCTAACTTCTGAGATAATTTAACTTAGTAACTTATTTGGTAATCTAACTTCTTAGGTAATTTAACTCAGTAACTTCTTATGCAATCTAAATTCTGAGGAAATTTAACTTATGAGGTAATTTAACTCAATAACTTTTTAGGTAATCTAACTTTTGAGATAATCTAACTTCTGAGGTAATTTAACTCAATAACTTCTTAGCAAATCCAACATCTCATTCAGGGGCGAACCCAGGATCGAAAATGGGGGGGGGGGGCAAGTTAACATGTAGAATTTATTTAAGAAATAGTTGCTTCATGTTATAAATTATCTAGTCTTTTTTCAAGAAATGTTTTAGGACTTATTTAATTAGTAAAAGTTTGAATTTTTTTTTTGTAAAATTTGAAGTATTAATATAAGTACATACAATACCATTCATGTTTTTTTTAAAAATATAATTTGTGCAATTCATGTTTGAAATTGTAAGGTAATGCTTTGAAATATTTCTATTATGGTCGAAACATGTTTCGGCTCTCTTAGTTTCTTTGTTTTCGTTTCCTATTTTTCTTCGCTTTTATTACTCTATTGTTTATTATATTTTAATTTTTATTAATATGGAGATGGGTTGTTATAGTTGAAGATTGTGAATTAATTAACCTAGTTGGTATGACCAAGCAACCTTTTGCTCGACTCACTCTTCGATTTCATTTAAAAAAAGTCATTGTAGAAAAATAAAGTAATAATACATATAAAAAAGTTCATGTCAAAAACGCATTTGATTTAATAATGCTTTTGTATAGGTATGATAACAATTGGTAAGTAGCTTGATTAGTTAGTCCATTTGTTCACCTTATGAAAGGTCTCCATTTTGAATCTTGTTAGTTACAAAGGAATTGATTTTTTAAGAATCGCTTTTTATGTTACAAAACAATTATTTATATGTAATTGTAGTCACATGGATTCGAACTCTGCCTGTTGGGGTGGCTAAAAATCTAAACCAACTCTTCCAACATGTTAATATATTCCAAGTTATATCTATTATATATATACATTAAATTTCAGGGGGGCTGGGACCCCTATCGCACTTAACGTGGGTCTACCCCTGGAATTAAAAATGAAGCAATTGGGTTTGGATTAAATGCCATCCATGTTGATAGAAAGTCGGCTAAAATCAGACAGACTCAATAGTTGACCATCCTATTGTTGCTAGGGAAGCTGAAGTCTCTAAGATTGTCAAGTTGTTGAAAGGCTCCCACAATCAACAAGCTCTAACTGTGTTTACTACTGTAGGCATGGGTGGGATTGGAAAGACAACCTTAGCTAAACTAGTATCTCAAGAAGCAATGAAGAAGAAAAAGCTCTTTGATGTCAAAATGTGGGTTTCGATTTCTACTTATTTCAATGAAAAACAGATACTAGGAGAAATGTTGCAGACTCTTAATAAAAATGTTGGAGGGATAACCAACAACGATAGGGACGCTGAAGCATTGGAGATTTCTAGATGTGTCATTTAGTGAAATAAGAGAACTACCTGAATCCATTTGTGTGGTGAAAATGTGAAAGCATTGTCAGATTCAATAGGGACGCTGAAACATTTGAGATTTCTAGATGTGTCATTTAGTGAAATAAGAGAACTACCTGAATCCATCACCAAGCTTTACAATCTTCAAGATTCATGGATGTTTGAGTGCTAATTACTTGAAAAGGTTCCTAAAAGATTGAAAGATTTGGTGAACTTAAGAACCCTTTTTTTTTGTTATGCAAAGCAAATGCCATGTGGGGTGGTTCGTCTAACTAATCTTCAAATGCTTCCTATTTTTCTTATCCTCACTGATCAAGGAGGTATATTCATGTTTGAACGAGCTATCCTTTGCATTAACAATCGCTAATCTAGAGTTGGTGAGAGGTGAAGAAGAAGCTAAGAAATTAAATTTGCAAAAAAAAAGGTATTTAGATGCACTCAACCTATTATGGAGATGTGAAAGGGATTCACACGAAGAAGATAAAGATTCTGAAGGCCCCAATAATCATGACAAGGAAGTGTTGGAAGGTTTGTAGCCATGCGAGAAGTTAAAAGGATTAATGATAAACAATTATATGGGCAAAAAATTCCTGTCATGGTTGTTGATAATGAGAGTAACTGGAACTGGTGATGATTGTTGCACACTTACCAATTTGACACGGCTAAGTATGGAAGATTGTAAAAGGTGTTGAGACATTCCAGTAGCAAGGCATCTTCCTCTTTTGACAAGCTTGAGATAGGAGGATTGGACAATGTGAGATACATGAGTGATCTTAAACACCTCACTCCATTTTTATAGAATTCTACTTGCTTGCTTAGGTTTAGCAGTAATTTATTCATTTGTTAGTATCCATTTTGTAGATATTCTTTAAAATTTAGGAACATTAATATAACACCACAAATCCTTTGCCATAGCATAAAAGGATTTGACACCGAGGTTTGATTGCTTATTACTGAAGATTTGTGGAGTTAAGGTGCTGTCACACAAATTGGAAACCGTAAAGTAGAAATGGTAACTTGTAATCTCCATTTCTGTTATTCATTTCCTTTTCTTTTCGACCACGACTATCTTTGATTCTAATGTTATGATGCTATTGTATCATATTGAAACAAACTTCTTTTTGTCTTCAAAGGTAACTTTGATGAGAGTTTTGCTAAAGAGAGCATGCTTCAATGTCGATAGTATATTTTTTTTTAACTTTATAGCAGCATTATGGTGGTCTATTTATTCATAACCTTAAACTTGTGAATTGTAGTTTGCTTTTTAAATGGATATGGCATCTTCGAGGCATGGATGATGGGTCATTATGGGCTGTCTTTTGTGAAAAATGACATGATTTTACTTCTTGGTGGGATCTTATTGAGCTTGACAGTTCAAAACTATCACCGATTTGGTCGGGCATCATAAAGAGCTGTTGCCGTTTCCAACCTTATTGGGACTTCTTAACCGTTAGCTGCAATGTTAAACTAGGCAATGGTGTTGTGACTCGCTTCTGGAATGATAATTAGACATTGCGGGGTTCGTTGCATGTTTTATTTGATGACTTGTGGCAGCTTAGTGCTAGGAAGGATGGCACTGTCAACCAAGTTTGCATCGAAATCTTTGTTAAATTAAATCTAGGCAGACCATATTGGCAGAGGAGACTTTGACTGGTTGAACATGCCCATCTTATGGAGCTAAATCATGCAATATTCCAAGAAACCCTGCCCTTGTTTCCAACCTCAGATATCGAGTCCTTGATCAATGTTAAATTTCAGCCGTAATTCCCTGACACCATTGATAGATTTCTTTGGCTTCCAAGAACTAAAAGAACCTATATGATGTCATCTTTTTGTGGGCTTTTATGAAGGAATTAATTGGCCGAACTCTCCCATCTCATTCGAGATAATTTGGAAAACATGTATGCTTCCTCGGGTTAATTTTTTTGCATGGCTTTTGGATCACAGAAAAATTCCAATGATGGAATTTCTACTAAGCCGAGGTTGCGCTCAAATTTCAGATTCAACTTGTCCATTTTATGAGGCAAACGAGACTTTGAACCACTTATTTTTTTTACGTGGAGATAGTTGGCTAATTTGGAATAGGGCTTTCCAATGGATTGGAGATTCTATGCCTATACCAAGCCGTGTGTATGATTTTTTGTTTGCTTTGAAATCGCTCTTCAAGAAAGGTATTCCCAAGGAGTTCGGGATGACTTTGTGGTTCTCGTTCATTTGGAAGAGAAGAAATGAATTCGTTTTTCAAGGAAAATATGAAATCAAGACTTGTTTTAAGCCAATTTTCACTATTGTTGGTTTTTCTTTAAGATTAGGAATAATACAATTTCTTTTTCGGCAAGTGACATTTTATTAGATTCTAGCGCTATTTGTATATAAATGATTGTAATTTTTGTGCAATTTACATTTTATGACGCTCTCTTTATAAAAAAGAGAGGTGTGGGTGTTTTGTAGGCAAGCGTCTCGCATCAACCTTGTTAGGATGAGAGCCCCTAAATTTTCACACACCCCTAAACTTTTAATGATGGAGGAACTTTTAAAAAAATTTTCTATATATGCTCTGAAAGAGATATGATTCTGTTTATTTGATATATTTTTGTATAGGAAGTGCCTATTATTCGATCATTTCCAACCATGACTAAAAGGGAGGATTTGAGAATCTTCTGTCAAATATTTATGCCTTTAGGTAAGTTTAAATTAAGCCTTATTTGTTGAGAATGGTATTTTTTGGCAAAAAGCCGGCTCCATTTATTAAAAAG
Source organism: Euphorbia schlechtendalii (assembly GCA_949673415.1). Taxonomy (NCBI): domain Eukaryota; kingdom Viridiplantae; phylum Streptophyta; class Magnoliopsida; order Malpighiales; family Euphorbiaceae; genus Euphorbia; species Euphorbia schlechtendalii. The sequence continues at coordinate 5,266 of CATIWQ010148759.1, read as the reverse complement.
GAAAAGAAAAAGAAACAAAAAAAATAATAAACCAAAGATCCCAATCACAACAGAGTGTGAATCTAACGATATAAAGATCCATAGCAGAAGTGAACGACGGGAAGAAGATTCCCGTGGTGCAGCATAATCAATCCTGCTAGTTGAGATGATAAGTCCTACCGGCAACAATGATGTATAACATCGCCTAGCAATCAATACTGCCCGAAAAGGCACCATTTGTGCAACGCCACATGCAACGATGAATGCCAAAGTATAGATATTCTTGATAGCCTTGTTGAAAGCTGCCAGCCAAATTGTCAGTGAAAACAAGCAAAAGGGGAGGAGTGTCTGGACCCTTCAAGGACTACCGGAACGATGTCAGTTAGGAGAAATTCGAGAAACAAACCGTTGACCCCAATCAAAACATCGGCCAAATCGAACCCTAATTGCCTATCACCCTTGTTGAAATCTACCGACCAAATCGTTGGTGAAAACAAGCAAAAGGAGAGGAGCTCTTATACCCTTCAAGGACTACCGAAACAACATCGGTTAGGAGAAATTCAAGAAACAAATCATCAACCCCAATAGAAACATTGGCCAAACCGAACCCTAACCCCCAATCACCCTTGTGACAAACCGATCTGCAAAAAGCATGCTATACACTGGTGGAAGCTTCCTAATCGCCCTATTGTCCCAAGGAGAAGCCTTGTCAAAAACATGGGCTAAATGTCGGTGGAGAATACCTGGGCGGCTAGGATTTAGGAGAACCCTAGCCGCCTAATCACTAGAACTCTTAATGGAAAAAAGCTGGTGGAAGCCACCTGATCGCCCTCCTATTAAACATTAGAGAGAGATTCGAACATCCTTGTCAAAAGTGCCAGCCAAATGCCAGTGGAGAAAATATAGACGGCTAGGGTTCAAGAGAGAACCCTAGCCACCTCGTTGTTTTTCAATCAGATTTGCTTCTTCTGCTAATCGTATCCTGTTTGAGAATGTTGTAGTTTTTATAATTAACTCAAACTAAACTATATGTAATTCGTTCAAGAATATTATTATACGCATGAAATTATTTTTCCATCTTCATTTGTTTTTTTTTGAAAACCCCTTGGAGGAACAATGTGTTCCTCCAAAGGAAAAAGGTTAGGATGGATGAAAATTTCGGGGCGTACGTCCCAACTAGGTTGATGTATCCACTTGCCTACAAAACACTCATCCCTCTTTTATATATATAAAGTGGTTCACAAAAGGAACCGTAAGGTTTGGTTTATAATGAAAGTAGTAAACTTGGATTGGAAAACAAATCCGAGACCGATAAGCTAACGAAATGTTTGTGGGAATTAAAATCTATGTCGTTCGATGCTCATTCAAAGCTACGTTTGTTGCATCTTTTCCAAATATTACAAGAGATCGTTAACCATAATGTAGTCCCAAAATCACGGTAGATACCTCGTTTGAAGAACGTTTGCCATTGAATAAGAAATCCGTATCCCTTTTGCGGCAAGACCAATGAGATACCCAACCACCAAAACGTTGCCATCCATATTTTATGGCTATCATAAAAAAAGAATAATCAATGGTCCATCATCTCCAGGGATGTGCAAAAGTGGCAGTCTATGAAATCAATGCAGCCGTGGTTCACAAGGAGCTCTTGAGTTGGTAAACGGCCATGAAGGAGTAGCCAACCAAAAAATCTAATTTTGGGTAGCGAAATAGTTTTCCAAATCAGATTGAAGTCCCTTGCAGGAGTTGTCCAACGCTCTTGCTGATAATAGCCATGGAAAAAAGAGCTCGCTAAGAATACCTTACGGTTTCTAATATCCCATATAATTTGGTCATCATTCGCTGGAATGGTGGGGGGCTCATCAGATCTAGAAAGCTAAAAAAATGTTGGGAAAGTGGCCAATATGAGTGCTTCCAAGTCTGAACATCGCTGCTATCTTGAGATGCACAAGCACTGTTTCTAAAAGGGGCAGGAAAGAGAATCCGAGAAGAGGAATGCGCATCCCTCATGAATAGATGAGTGTTTCCTATTGCAAATTGCGAATAAGCCCATGAAGATCATTTTAAGAGGAGAATTCGATAGCCAAATGTCATGCCAAAAGGATCCCGCTTGACCATTGCCCACTCTAGTTCGCACATGAGAGGTAAAAAAATTTCAAATTCCCTCTTTCTTGTAACAACATTTGAGAATACCACGCCATATAGGAGAGATGTTTTTAGGATCATGCAAAATCAACTCATGCCAAGAGCTCCAATCATAGCGTTTTACATAATGAATGAACCATAACGAATTGTCATCGGGTTCGTGAATTTTCCACATCCATTTAAATAACAAACTTGTGTTGACAATATCAAGATTCCGAATGGAAAGGCTACCGAGATGATATGGTAAAGAGATAGTATCCCAACTCACTTTGCAAAGACCGCTTACGTTTGAGTCACCTTGCTACAAGAAATTATGCATCAAATGATTTAAAATTGTGATCACATTGCTTGGTAATTTTAAAATGGATGATAAATAGATCGAAAGAGAAGAAAGTACTGATTTGACAAGAGTCAATCTTCCCGTGTATGATAAGCAATTTCCTTTCCAATTGGCCAATCGATATTTGAATTTTGATGATGGCTATTTTAGGCTAAGTAGAACGTCCAAATAATTAATCGAGAATTTTTCCAATTAACACCCGAATAAAGATGCATATGATGCCACGGTATTCTCTAAAACATGAATACCCATAAGTGCACTCTTATGGAAGTTAGTGCTTAGGCTGGAAATGAGTTCAAAGCACCACAAGATACGTTTGAAAACTAGGATAATGGATTCATCAATTGCGAGGAAATAAATCATATCATCTATGAATTGTAGAAGTGAGATATTTGGTAGAGATTCACCGAAACGGAAACTCGGAAGCACCCCTTCCGTAATCTGCAATCCATAAGCTATTTTAGACCCTCCACCGCGAGCATAAAAACAAAGGGAGATAATAGATCCCCTTATTTTACTCCTCGCTTGATATTAATCGGAGCACATGGAGTCCCATTAATTTGAACAAAAGTGGTGGAATTCTTCCTGCAATTCAACAGCCAAGATCCACTAATGATTGAAGCCCATTTTAACAAGAACCGAATCGATGTATGGCCAAGAGATGCTATCAAAAGCCTTATGAAAGTCTAACTTAAGGATTAAACAAGGTTTATGTCTAGCATGTATAGAATGAATTACCTTCGACCCCAAAAAGGTGCATTCATGGATGCTTCTCCCCTTAATAAAAGCGAATTGATTATTCGAGATTAAAGAGGGTAGAACACATTGTAATCTAAAGGAAAGTAGCTTGGCGATGATCTTATAAAACTCGTGAATCATAATTGGTCTGAAGTTAGACAAAGAGCATGAACCCGTGACCTTAGGCAGTAAAAGCTTAAATGATGTTTTTATGGAGTTGGGCAGCAGCAAGGTGGTGTGAAAATGATCGAAAATAGCCATTAAATCCCCCTTCAAGTCCTCCCAAAAGCATTGTCGATGCCATTTGGTGAAAAAATGAGGTGTTACTATCTCCAAGAAGTGTCCAAGAGACTCTCAATTGTTGATGACGCATGTTTTCCAAGCTAGAATGTTTTTGAAAGAGTTCTACTCGAAGATTGGTGAGGTTAGAATGTTGTGAAAAACTCAATGGGCGGGGAGTATCACTTGAGGTTAATGCTAGAATTTCCTTTCTAGGTCTGAAATTTTCATATTTGAACTCCCAAAATTCTTTGTGTGCCAAGGATGGATGGCAGTGCTAAGTTTTGATAATTTGTAGGAGATATCGCTGTCATGGTAAGATAGGCGAATTATTTACCAAACCCCATGGATAAATGGCAAGACATCATCGCTTTCCCACCAAACATTTAGCGCTTTAAATAGCCACGGACCAGTTGGAGGAGAATCACAAGATAAAAATAAAATAGGTAAATGGTCAGACAATGTGGAATTGATTGTTGAAATAGACATACTTGGCCAGAAGTCCAGGATATTAGCCAATGCAAGAACCCTATCAATGCGAGAGAATGAAACTTTATTGTGCCAAGTGTAATCGCGAACCTGAAGAGGGAGGTCTTGGAGTTTGCCTTCCAAAGTGAAATATTGAAAAGCAGTAATCGAAGGAACAAAATTACCATCTGCTCTCTTAGATGCGTACAATACCTCATTGAAATCCCCACATAATAAAAGCTTCGGAAAGGTTCCGATAATCGGAATGAGTTCGGACCATAAAACGCTTCTATCCGAATAGAGAGTTGGAGCATAAAGGCATAGAACATGAAAGATGAAATTCTGAAGCGTAAATTCAATGGCCACCAATCTCGAGGTGGATCAGATTATCGTTCCACTAGTACAGAAAAGGCTTTTGGGGATGGTTTTTTTGGGCTTTTCCGGACGGTTTTGAACCATCCGCACAAGCCGCGACGCGATTGGTCGGGAACTAATGCGGACGGTTCAAAACCGTCTAGAATAAGGAGAATTTTGGACTGTTCTTTTAATAGAACCATCCGGAATGCTATTATTCCGGACAGTTCTTTTAATAGAACCATCCAGAATGCAATTGTTCCGAACGGTTCTTTTAATAGAACCGTCCGGAATGCTATTCGTTTAATATGCATTCCAGTTTGCAGAGAAATAGGGACGGTTTTACCAAAACAACCGTCTGTAATGAGAAATAGGGACGGTTTTCTTTAAGGAACCGTCCTAAATGCTCAAATTTTTTTAAAAAATTAATTTTAAAACTTCATTTATGAGCTACGTAAATTGGATTGAAGGGAGCCCTGTACTTTAAGTGTGTCTTGACCAAAACAATTCAATGTGAATTTAAATAGTGAAATGCTAGTCACATTCCACACCACCATTTCTGTCTAAATCAAGCCTTTGCCAACATTTGGGGAGAGATAATCCTGAAATGAGAGAAACTAACAAAGGCCATTACATAAAATCCCTAACATAGAGAACAACTGCACAAGAATTTCAAAAACCAATTCAATATATCCAATACAAAAAACGTGACATTGATAAAGAAAATAGACAAGAAAAGAGAAACTTACAGTGGCTGCGATAACACAGCCACAATATACTGGTATTGCGAATTCCCTCAATCATCAGAAGTGGCACACCATTGCGAGTTCTCTCAATTGTTGCTTCACAGACTACACATTCGAGAGTTGAAGGTAGAAACTGAACTGCAATAGGGGTACATGTGATTATACAACATTAAGAAGAAATGCAAAGGTACGATTAAATTAAAAAATAACCAGTGGA
>CATIWQ010148706.1:0-22861 GCA_949673415.1 Euphorbia schlechtendalii | reverse complement strand
TATGTATGTATGTATGTATGTATGTATGTATGTATGTATGTATGTATGTATGTATGTATGTATGTATGTATGTATGTATGTATGTACGTACGTATATGTAATTATAATGTAAATAACCTGTTTTGGAGAATATATGTGTGTGCACGCATGTGTGTGTATGCGTGTGTGTCTATATATATATATATGTATGTATGTGTGTGTGTGTGTGTGTGTGTGTGTGTGTGTGTATGTATATATGTATGTATGTATGTATGTATGTATGTATGTATGTATAATGTAAATAACCTGTTTTGGAGAATATATATGTGTGTGCACACATGTGTGTAGGTATATGTATATGTATATGTGTGTGTGTATTTTGTAAGGTTAATGTTGAAATTATGATTAGTTATACTGATTACTAGTAAGGTTTATTGTGTATTAGATTTAGTGCATGAGTAGAAGAATAAGTAAAAGAATTAGTTTTGTTATTAAATAAATATATTGAGGGTAAAATTTTCTTTTGCTCCTTAGATTTTTATGACCTGATAAGATTAAGATTAGAGTTAGATCAGATTTTATCTCTCATAAAAACAAACAAAAAAACGTGACTTCGAAATAGAGAGAGAAGAAGAACAAAATAACAAAATATTGGAAGAAGAAAGGAAATGATAAGGTATGCATTTGATTTTCTACGTGATTTTCGTGATCTGAAAGTAGAATTAGAGGGTATAATAATGAGAAGTTGAAGCCCTACATGTTAAGGCGTCGTCTGCATATTTTTGTGAATTTAATACAAATAGGTTTTGTTGTTTTCTAATTGTTTTGAATTCAAACTAATCGGTGTTGTAAGTTCACAGCAGCAGAGTGAGATTCAAATAGATGGTGCGGTTTTTATACTAATTGTAAAATTCTGAAAGTTTGATATGTTGTACCTTAATCTGTCTAGTTTATTTGACTAAAAGAAAAAGTTCAATCTAAGCTTTGTACGAAAAATTACGGTCATTTTACTAAGAGTTGCTCAGGTGAAAGAGGGCAGATGCAGGGTGTGAAAGATTTATTCACCGAAACTCATATAATAATTAGATGGCTGTCAAAGTTTACTATGTTATACCTATGTGTCTTAAAAAAAGAATTGTTTTAGTTTCAGGTCATTTGGTTTAGTATTTTGAAAGTTATAAGTTTTTAAGTAGGGTAAGGTCATGATAGGACCAGTTCTGATTTCTGCAAGAAAAATTGATCCAGTGTGTGAATGTAACATTTACTATAAATCGTACATATGTTAGAAGATTCTGAAATTTTGATATGTTATATAATTACGAGTGAAGAGTTAAATGAAATTGAAATTATAGTATTTGGATCAGTATTTCGAGAGACTTGGATTTTAGAATTTAATAAAGTCATGAGAGTATAAAGTTCTAATTTTAATTTTATTGTTAAGGAAATAAAACTATCCATTGTAAAAGAATTTGATAAAAGTTTGTATTTGTTTATTGGAGCTCAGAATATTGAAAGTGCACCAGAAGAAGGTCCAAGTCACCTCCGAGGGAAGAAGCTTGGTTAATTTGTGAGTATAAATATGAAATGAACTTAACATATATTTTCAAGTGAAATGTGTTGATTGTATTAATGTGTGATTTTGAAATTGACATAAGTTGATGACATGTGGTAATTAAATATATTTGGTATGAATTTCTGATATGTGGTATTTGAATATGTGTGAAATGATAATTGAGTTATTGTTTGTGTATGTGTGTATATATGTATTGGTAAATTATTTTGATGAAATTGAATGATTTCTATACTTGATGAGATTGATATATGAAATATATCTATGACATTTGTGAATCAAATATGATTCTATATGATATATGTACTTGCACAATGACTGAATAAAATGAAAAAAGGAAATGTTTTGACATACTTATCAAAATAATGCAATACATTTTCTGTTATCCCGACTTATATGATCAACTACTTGTTAGATGAACCAAAAGGTCATGTTTAGTTATACATGAACTAAAAGGTCACGTTTTGTTATATGGATCGAAAGATCACCGAATCGTTTATAAGCCTGGCCAGCAAATCATTTGTTATCTGTTATTTATTACATGTATCCAGGGGTAATGGTTTGGCTGGTAATGTCACAACAAATAATAAACGACTCATGCATTAGTATACATGTCTAAATATCTATTGAATATGTAAATATGTAACTGTATGAGATTGTGAATTTATTAGTTCATTGAGTGTTTATATTCATTGAGCTTGCGACTCATTGAAATCGTTATATATTTTCAGTGTATTGAAACTGTAGATAAAGTTTGTACTGGAAGCTCACTACCCGTGGACATCGTGGACGAAAGGCAGGCTGGCTGTGTTTCATTTCAAACTCTCTCTTCTTGCCAGTATAAGCATATAGAATTGACAAATGTCGGGATGTGGATTTCAGTATATATATTTTAGATTAAGTTATAGTAATAGAACGGTATAATGATATGTTATATTATTATGTGTGTGTGTGATAACTTTTATTGATATAACAAAAAAACATTACTACGATTATTATTCTGTTTTTATAATATAAGGTACAGGGTGTTTCAGCAACTTTAGAGACCTTAAAAACCACTCCATGATTATCAACCCAAATAAAGACTCGGCAACAAATGACATCCATAATACGCGCATCTTCAGGCTTTATTATCAGCGTATGTTTCACATGACTGTTCTCTCTTTTCACTATCATCATTGTCTCTTCACCTTTTTCTTCCTACTAATTCCGCCCACTTCGTCCTTGCCAATATATATTCAAATCAGAATTTTAGTTACTTTAATTCAACTTAACTAACAACTAATTAAATTACTTGGTAGTGTACAGGTAAAAATCTGAGGCAGTCATCCATTTTTTGCTTTCTTACTCAACTGAGTTGTGTTTGATGTATGATAGAGTTCTTTCAGAAGTTGAATTATTTATTACTGAGATTTTAAATGAATTCATGTCTTCTCAATTAATTCAATGCTAGTTTTCATTTTTTCAACATTATTAAATGCTCAGGGGCACAAATGAAACCAATTCCTTTTATTGAATAGAGTTGAAAGTGGAGGTTAGTGGGACGAGTAATGCATTCTTCATCTTAATATCCAATAATGTTTAAAAGGAAAAAAATACTTCATATCTATATCCATTAAGGATTCAGGGATAATATGTCTTCAATTTTCTTATCGGGTATTTTCCATTTTCGATCGAGGTTATTCTAAAATACTTCACTTAATTAGGAAAATCAAATTAAATATTTACTTCAGTGTTATTGGAAGCAAAAACATTAAATAGAAATTAAAGTAACAAAGTAATTTGATTCAACATTCCAAACAGAAACATAAAATAAATTTCAAAAGTAAAAAGTATTTTGATTTATAAATCAAGTCCATATAATTCATCTATAATAATATATCTTTAATCTCATTTAAGCACAAAACAAAACAACATACATGAGAATAAAACAACGAATGAATCAACATAACTATTATTAGGTTTAAGTATATGAAATATTGAAATAAAACATATTTTATAAAAACAAATAAAAGAAATTTTGATTTGATAAAAACACATTTTGGGTTATAAGTTCATATATTTACAAAATGTACGTTTTACATAAGCTCATATTCATAAATCCACTTATATTAACCCGTGATTAACATAATATGTGAAAAATTATGGCACCAAAAAAAATTGTGGCGCTAAAAAAGTGTAAGGAAATGGCGATCCCAAGACTGCCAAACCCTAGCCGCTGTCAACCCTTCTACCACCACTATCCGCCCGGCTTCACCTCTCAACCCTCCCTCCACCGTTGCCCCTGCAACCATCAAACCTCCTTTAGCCATCCTTCCTCACCCCACACATCCCCGAATAGGGTTTATTTCGAAAGCTTTCCAAACAAATATGATGCGGAAGCCATGAGGAGAATTTTCACGAAATATGGTGTTCAAGGTGGAATCTATATTGCGATGAAACGGAATGCAAAGAATTTGAATTTTGGCTTCATCAGTTTGGATGGATCTTTGTTGTTTCACAAGGCCATTTACAGATTGAATTCGGTCATTATTGGTACAGTCCGTATGAGCGTGCTTTTCGAGCAAAATTCTCTTCCCACTCTACCAAACATATGCCACCCCAAAAACCTAAACCTAAGCCGATACCTAAACCTGTTTTCAGAAACTCTCCACATGATAAACGATCCTATGCCACGGTGGTGGTTGCCAATAAGGATTTCAAAACTGGTTCGGACGGACAAAAACTGGTTCGGAATCGCATTCGAAGAAGGAATTTGCCATCGAGGTTGCCCCCTGGAAATCAAAATCATTCATCGTCAAACTGTTTCATATTTCCCATATCAAAAACATTTTTGAACTAGCCTGTGATCGTGGCTTTGTCGTTTTGTTTGCTGCTACGGTAGGTGGTGATAAGGTCGTTATTTCCTTTGAATCATCGGCAGCCCTTACGGACGTTATGGCGGGTGATTGGCGTGTTATGCAGCATATCATTTACGAGGTTGAAGAGTTGACGATAGATTTTGTTCCTTCGGAGTGTTTGATGTACCTCGATTTCATTGGAATTCCACTCGCGATCTTTAGTGAGGAATTGTTGAGGGAATTGGCAGCTTGTTTTGGGAGGATAGTTTCTTTTGATTACGACTTTGATAGGTCGAATCGTCTTGACATTGTATCGTGCCTTATCTCCACACTTTTCAGAATGTTGAGAAAAACCTTCAACCTTTCAGTGGGCTCAAAGACATTTGAGGTTCATACGAACTTGGGTTAGGGTGTTGGTTACCAACACTATTGAGGACAGTTCCACAGCCCTCTCGGGCGAAATGAATTCCATCAACGATGCCTCCTCAAAGCTCCACGGATTCCTCTGTTCATTTGGGCTAGAGTGTCGCGACTCCTCACCATGTTTATGCCTCAAACGGCTCAATTCAGATGTCCCCCAGACTGCGCCAATTTTTAATGCCGCAAACAACAGCGTTCCATCTCGGAGTCGAGGTGTTTCTCTCCATAGCAACTCAAGTTCGTCAGGTCTTGATATACCGAATATGAATAGAGCGATCATTATTTCACATATCTTAAACAAATTGGCTAGTGAGAAGGAATTAACTTTTGAAATGGTGGAGAAGATGGGGCTGTTTAGCCAAAAGAATAAAGAGATCATTATGGCAGCCATGAACGCAATCCCGTGTGCTATCCACAGCAACCTCAAGTTTTTTTCCATTCTTAATGTCATTAAATTTTATGAATTGGAATTGTCGTGGGGATTTGAATAATATGGTGAAGCAAGCCTTTTTTATGAAGTGTACACGTAAATATAATTTGCACTTTTTTGCATTAATTGAGACTAAAGCAATAGGTGTCTCGGATGTAGTTGTTCGTAGATTTTGGGGCATAACGATTTCGATTTTCTTTGTATTCTCTCCCAAGGACTTGTTGGGGGTTTATTAGTCTCTTGAAACTCTAATTTAGTTCAAGCAACCGTTATCTTTTCTTCAACTCGTTGGTGCATTATGCATTTTACTTCTGGATCTGTAGACAATTTCATTGTGATTGTGTATGTCCCTACGAATCATCTAGAACGGAATGAATTATGGCTAGAAATCAGCCCTCATATTCATAATTACTCAAGTGTTATGGTTTGCGGAGACTTTAACGAAGTTCTTCATGCATCCGAGCATTCTAGTGGATGTGTTTCTACCTCGATGGAATGCTTTAAGGATTTCGTTTTGGAGTGTGAATTGATTGATCTCCCTCTTCATAGTCGGGACTATACATGGCACAATATTATTGCTTTTTCTCAGATTGGTGGGTGCTCACTCCATGCGCGGTACTAGACAGCTGGCCCTCCTTGTCTATCTCTACGGTTGACTCAAGCCTATCCGACCACTTGCCGATCATTTTTCAGTCCGACGTTATCTCAAGCTCGGGGCCGAAGCCTTTTCGTTCCTTAAATCAGTGGTGGGAAAATTCTGAATTTCTGCCTTTTATCCATGCGGCGTGGGAGAATATTTACATCTCTTCTGGAGACAAAGACATAAACTTCAAGCTAAAAAAACTGATATTTGCTATTCGGCCTTGGCACTCCTCACACTATGGAGACGTTGAGCGGAAAATTTCAGACCTGGATGCGAAGGTTTTAAGCCTAACGTGTAGCAATGTTTCTCGCCCTTTATCGATAATGCAAGAAGCGAAGCTAAATCTCGCAAAATCTACCCTTTTCGAGCATAGGCGTTCTTTAGAGAATCTCTGACACCAGCAATCTCGTGTTTCATGGACTCTTTTGGGGATAATAAAACATCTTTTTTCCATTAGATTGCGTCAGCTCGCACTAGGAATAATCGGATTTTGCAGCTGGAATTGGATGGGAGGTTAGTCACGGATCGCATGCTATTTCCGATGCTATTTGGGTCTTTTAAGCAAACAGTTGTTTGCAGCTGGTCCTAGGCTGCCATTCAGCTTACAACAGTTTCATTTTTGTAAGGTTCGGCCAGCCAAAATGCTACTCTAACTGCCCCTTTTTCGAAGGATGAAGTTTGGGCTAGTATTTGTTCATGCAGGGAGAATAAAGCATCGGGGCTTGATGGTTTTAATTTCTTTTTCTTCAAGAAATTTTGGGAAGTTCTAAAGCCGGAATTAATGAGCCTAGTTCACGGATTTTATGACATATCTATTCTTCCGAACTCAATCAAGATGTCATTCACTGTTCTTCTGCCAAAAGTCTCAGGCTCTTGTTCGCTTAACAATTTCAGACCGATTTCACTAATTCATGGGGTCTGCAAAATTATTGCGAAAATGCTATTTGCTCGTCTTCAGCCGATTTTGCCAGACTTAATTTCGGGTAATCATTTTGCATTCGTCAAAGGGAGGAGCATCCATGAGTGCTCTTTCTTAGCTTCCGAGGTAATTCACGGCCTATAGTCTAGCCGTAGGCAGTGCTAATTTTTAAGCTTGATTTCCACAAAGCTTTGACAACATTTCATGGTCCTTTATTAACGTGGTGCTTTGGAAAATGAATTTTGACGAGAAATGGATTTCATGGTTATCCAATTGCCTTTTATAATTGTATTGGCTGCTGAAGGGTTGAAGCAGCTGTTGGATTGCAACATTAGAAAAGGTATTCTATCGGGGTTCAGCCTTGACCAGTCTCTTCCTGACATTTTTCTTCTGCAGTTCGCTAACGACACCATGTGATTTCTCCCTGCCAATCTGTCACTTATACCACCCTTCATTCGGATTCTAAGGTGTTTCGAGTTGAATTCGGGTCTACGAATTAACTACCATAAAAGCTTCGTGTCGGGTATTCATGTCTCCGATTCCCTTATACAGACTTTCGCAGATTCTTTGGGTTGTATGAATGAATGGTTCCCAATCAAGTACCTGGGGGCACCCCTTAGCCCCAACCAGCCACCTGTAGCTTCTTAGGACCATTTGATCTTAAGCTTTCAAAAGCGACTTGCCAACTAGACGGGTAGTTGTCTTTCTTAAGCATGCAGACTTGTTCTCATCAAGTTAGTTCTCTCACGCTCAAAATTTATTTATTATCAATTTATAAATTGCTAGAATCAGTTAATATTAAGCTAGTCAGATTGATGCGGAATTTTCTCTGGCAAGGCGACGGAAATTCTGGTGGGTTGTGCAAAGTGAGTTGGGATACGATTACTTTGCTGAAACACCTAGGGGGGTTATTTGTTCGGAATCTAAAATTTGTCAACCACAGCTTATTACTTAAATGGTTGTGGTACGCATATTGCGTTCGTATGCATGGCATTCATTCTTGGGCAGATTTGGTGAGTTCGGATTCATCTCGATTTTCTCTGATTTGGATAAGTATTATAACTTGTTGTGTCCGTAACCTTTCTTATTAGAAGTTTTTCTCGGAGAACGTCCGTGTCAAAGTTGCAGATGGTAACTTGGCATCCTTTTGGCATGATAACTGGACGGCCAACCAACCGCTACAATCTCTATTTCTGGATTGCAATTTGAAAAATTGCAGCGTCTGTGTTGGTTGTGACTTTCTCTTCGGAACAAACTAATCGGATGCAGGGTTTTTGGAGGAGAAGCATGAGAATTGTAGGACTCAAGATGTTCAACCATCTTCACACTTGGATTATCGAGGTTGCTGCCTCCTTAATCTTCAACGTCCCTGCTGCCCCTGACTTTGGGCAGCCTACTTTCTCACGTTCTAGGGACAAATTTGAGTGGATCTTGGGCAAAAACAACAAGTACTATGCTTCGGCGTTTTGCGTGGGTACTATCAAGATCACCGTTCGACATCCACTTCAATAGATTACGATTTGGTGTGGAATTCTTTGGTTGGCTAATCTTTTATAAGCATTTACCTACATGAGCAATTCTGTTTCGACGAGGTTGCTCTGGTATTGCTAATGGGATTTGCCCATTCTGTTCCGAAGTTGAGACGTTCGACCATTGCCTATTTTTATGTTCGTCAAGCTATCAATTTTGGCTTAAGGCATTCGGCTGGCTAGGCATTAACTTCATTGTCCCTCATTCAGCCGACTCATTTTTGCAAATGTGGAGGGCGTATTCCAAGCTAGACTTACAAAGGAAATTTGGCACAGCGCTCTGGTCCTTGATCTCTTGGTCCTTGTGGAAAAGAAGAAATGAGTACATCTTTGAGGGAATCTTGTGCAATGATCATCTCATAATAGCATGTGTCAATTTTTGTTGGCTCTTGTTTCCATAGTTTTTGTTTTTCGGTTTCGGACCTATTCATGGATCCGGATTTATTGCTTATGTAACTTGACATTGTAATGTGAATCTCACCTTGAAATTCACCTTGTTATTAATATATTTTTGGCCCTTGTAGGTTTCCAAGTTACGAGGGTCCTAACCTAGTTGGAATGTTCGTGCTTGTCTTTTTTTTTAAAAAAAAATAATATATAAAAAGTTATTAAAGAATTTGGTTATAATTCAGAGAATATTTGGGGCCCCGATGGAGGCTTATCGGATCGAAATTGGGTATTTATCGGATTAGGTAATGCATTCTTCATCTCCATATTCGTTAAGGTTTTGGGGTGAAAATATACCATTTACCCTCCACGGAGGTTCTCCATCCCTATCAGAACGAATCTCCATTGGATTTGGATAATTTCCACTCCAGTTTTAACCCAATTACTGAAATTTTCATCATAATGATCTTTCAATGGCATAGATAAATGTTAAGTTGGTTGCCTCAACTTAATTTGAAGGAGCAATTAAGTGGTTAAAGTTTGTCTAATGAAAAAGACTCATTTGATTTTATTAACAAAAAAAAAATTAGCACATGTTTTTAAATTTCTTTAGTTTATTGTTTTCACGACAGATTAGCAAGTTACTTACAAGTCAATTTTATAAAAAACGATGATTGTTTATAAGTTGTTAAGAAATCAATTGTAGGAAACACTACAAAGGCTTTCAAATATGCTCTCAAGTAATAAAATAGTTTGAAACAATAAAATAAATACACCAATGTTGTCGCTACAATTTGATTTAATAATATGAAAATTTCAAGAACGAGCCAATTAGTTTTTTTTTTTTTTTGCTTATTTATAATAACAATGTTTTCCAAATATTAAGAAATTAATTGTAGGAAACACTACAAAGGCTGTCAAATATGCTCTCAAGTAATAAAATAGTAATAATATAAATACGCCAATGTTGTCGCTACAATTTGATTTAATAATATGAAAATTTCAAGAACGAGCCAATTAGTTTTCTTTTTGCTTATTTATAATAACAATGTTTTCCAAGTTGCATGTACAGAAGAAGACGTCATTAAAACAAAAGGGAATTCATGGTAAATTTAGAGTTAATAACTCGGAATCAGAGTTTCAACTTCTGAGTAAAAGCGTTGCATTTGTTTATCGCTCTCGTTTTTTTTTATTCTTTGTCATTTTCTGTAAGTTTCTTAATACCAGTACTACAATAATTGACACAATATAAATATTGAAGCACCCCTAATTAATTTGCACATCTTTATACGTTGCTCTTTTTTATAGTTAACATAAAGAAAATATCAATATATTAGAACTGTTCATCGTGCAGGTTGGGTCAAGTTCGGGCCAGATTTGGCGGATTTTTTATTAAAAACATCAACCCAAGCCTATATTTTAGAACTTCGAACTCGGACCAAACTTACAAAGTCATTTCCAAGTCTGATCAAAGCTCATGAATATTTTTTTGTTATAATTTTTTAAATTAAACTAAATAAAAAAATATAAAATAAGCCAAAGTATGTTTAAATGAGGGGCTGTTTTGTCGCGATAGTAATATTGATGTCAATAAGAATTTGATTGACTCGGTAATTTCCAAGATTGTTACCATTGCCGAGAATGCCAGTTTAATTGAGCTGCGGGCAGACGACTACATTAAGGAGGTTGTCTTCTATACGGATGGTGAGAGTGCTCCGGGTCCAGATGGCTTCACAGGGATATTCTTTCAGAGGCATTGGCATATTGTGGGTAAGGATGTTTGTAAAGTGTTAAACAAATTTTTGAAACTGGTTTCATGTTGCCAGGTTTAAACTCGAGCATTATGGTTCTTTTACCCAAGATGGAGGGAGCGGACAGAGTGGAGGCCAATTGCGATGTCTAATTTTTTTTTCAAAATTGTTACAAAAATTTTGGCTAATCGCTTGGGAATTATTGCTAGCCAAATTGTTTCAAAAAATCAATTTGGCTTCATTCGAGGATGCACTATTCACGATAGCATCGCGTTGGCTTCGGAGGGGGTTAATATGCTTAGCCATGGGGTTAATATGGCATTGAAGATTGATATCAAGAAAGCCTTTGATTTGATGGATTGGGATTTTTTTTATTGGCGGTTCTTGACTCATTCGGTTTCTCAAATACCTTTGTTTCCTGGGTCCATAGCATTCTCAATTTGGCAAGAATTTCTATTCTTACTCCGACCGGTTTGCGAGGTTACTTTGCTTACTCGAGAGGGGTTTGTCAAGGTGATCCTTTGTCCCATTTGCTGTTCGGGATAGGTGAGGATTTCTTGAGTAGAACCCTGAATATTTTGGTGGATTCTGAGATCTTTTCGCGCATGAAATATACGGCTAGTACCGCTTTCTCTTCCCATATGCTTTACGCGGATGACATTCTAATTTTTGGGACAGCTAGCTTGGCTAATATGGCTGTCATTAGGGACACATTTTATCAATATGGGAAAATATCAGGACAACGCGTCAATTGGGAGAAATCGAGGGTTTATTTTGGAGCTTTGGTTGGGGACAGTAGAGTTGTCCATCTTGCGTCTTTCACAGAGATTAGGCGTGATAATTTTCCATTGTTGTACATTGGAGTGCCGCTATTTTGGGGAGCTCCTAAGTCCCGTTATCTTAGACCAATCTTGCACAAGACTATGAATGAGTTTGCCGGTTGGATGGGAAGCTCTTTGTCGATGGCGGGCCGAATTGTCCTTGTTGAGTCGGTGATTTATGGAACTTTGCTTCATTCCTTTTCCGTGTACAAATGGCCGGCTGCATTGATTAGTGATCTTGAAAGGGTGATTCGAAATTTCATTTGGACAGGTTCCGTGGAGAAACGTAAACTTGTTGTCACTTCCTAGGATTCTTGCACAAAACCGAGAAGGGCAGGTGGGCTTGGTTTAAAACGCATTGGTGACATCAACACTTCCCTCCTTGCTAAATTCTCTTGGCGTCTTGTCTCAAGGAATTTTGTTTCATTCTTCTTCGTAAACGTTTACTCCTAATAATGTTGCACAAAATTAGATCATTAATTCTAGCATTTGGTGCTCGATTCGATTAATCTATAATTCACTTCGTATGCATATTATGGTTTATTGGACATGACTCTAATCTTAATTTTTGGAATTCTAATTGGCTAACACCGATGGTGGCGGAGCAATTAGGATTATGTAGGACCGACAGCTCGAAGCGGAATCGGAAGGTGCGGATTTCCTTATGGATGATGGCTGGGCTGATTTGCCCTTAGAGCTGGACCAATCAAGAGACTTCTCAGAGAGTTCGTGACTACACTAGATCGGAGGAGGCTGAAGACTTATTCGTTTGGAAGCCTTCGACTGATGGAAGTCTCACATCAAAGCTTTATTACAAATGGTTGCATGGTGAATGCAATAAAGATCCGATTTTGGAGAATATTTGGCATCCCTCCATTGCTCCTTCACATTCGGTTACTTGTTGGAAGCTGGTTAGGGGCTGTATTTCTATGCATGACGTTCTACAAAGGCGTGGTATTTCCATCGTTTCGGTTTGCTCCTTATGTCACGCGACCTTGGAAACATCAAATCATCTGGTTGTTGATTGCAGTTTTACAAAACAACTTTGGGAAAGTATTCAACTACTTTTTGGGAGATGTTTGGATACTTCGGGGGATATTCAATATTTTTTCACTTCAGCTTTGGCGCACCGCTTCAGCCCCAAATCCATATACTATGGGTCTCGACCATAGTTAACGTTATTTGGGTCATTTGGAATTCTAGATGCCAATCCATTTTTTAGGATGAAAAGCCTTCAATTCATCTAGTTTTGCGACATCTTTGGAGCACAATTCGTAGAACGGATGCCCTAGGGTTAGGTTTCGTTCGAAACTCCACCGTTGAAATTAATATCTTGAAGAGTTTGGATTTGCATCCTAGGATGCCCAAAGCTTCGAAAATTTTGCCGGTTAAATGGATCCCTCCTCCTAATTGGATCAAGGTCAACACAGATGCGTCTTCTGCAGGTTCCCCCTGCACTTCGGAATGTGGCGGAATTTTTCGTAATGACCATGGTCACGCCATTCTTTGTTTTTCTTTTCCATTCGATTCGGTTTTCTCTTATATTAAAGAGCTAAAGTCAGCAATTCATGCTGTGGAAGTAGCGGCTACAAACGGTTGGCGTAATGTTTTGTTGGAAAGTGACTCAAGCTACGTGGTTGATGTTCTCAAATGATGCAAGTACTGTGGGTCTTGCGACAAGATTGGTATAAATGCCTGAAGTCTTTGGAAAGCCACAATTTCATTGTTACTCACATCTACAGGAAAGGAAATGGGGTTGCGGATGCTTTGGCTACTTTTGGAAGGAGCTCGGATGCGCTTGTTAGCTGGAATACCATTCCAGAATTTTGTAGAAATTTATTTTTCCATGATCTGAGTGGCGGAAACATGTTTCGGTTCACTTAATTTTAGCTTTCCTTTCCGTTTCTTTTTGTAACGATTACTATTTTTAATTTTATTTAATAAAGAGGTGTAGATGTTTTGTAGGCAAGCGAGTGCATCAACCTAATTGGGATGCTCGCCCCGAAATTTTCACCTGCCCCAACCTTTTTCCAAATGAGGAACAAAATGTTCCTCCAGAGGATTTCAAAAAAAATATGTTTAAATTTTTAATTTAATTGCATTGTTTACTTAAAATCTTTAATATTTAGTAACATTTATTATAATCAAGTATACAAATTAAATGGGATAAAATATAAAATCATAAGATAATTATAAATAGAATGCATAAATATATAATAAATAAATAAATTATTCGTCGGGTCGGGTTCGAGTATTTATATAAAAACAAAACTCGGCCAATAAAACTTTGGACATTGACAGGCTCGGACTCGGGTCGGGCTTTTTTAAAAAATTGAGTGTCCAAACCCGGTCTATTTGAAGCGGGCTGGGGCTGGGGCGAGCAGGTAACCTGGACCGCGAACAGGTCTACAATACATCCAGAAAAAGCAATGAACTCGAAAATCACACCATGATCATTAACCCACAAAGAGTGATTATTTTTGTTTAGATTGAAATATATAGTGAGTAAAACCTTTAATTAATTTTATTCAGATGGAGATATATAGTAAGCAACATGATTTATTTATAATTGGTAAGTTAACCAACTGTGGGGACCTTGAAAACCACACCATGATTAAATGCTCACATTGTCTTTTGTTTTGATGAATTGGATCGAAAGTGGAGATTAATAAGGGTGGATAATTCATTCTCCATTTTAATATTTAATAAGGTGTGAAAGAAAAAAATTCTCCACATACATATCCATTAATTATTCGAGCATTTATCATCCCCCATCAGGTGCTCTGCACTTATATTAGAAAACTCAAATTAAATAATAGCTTCAATGTTAATGCACTGCAAGAAAAAAAGAGTTTTTCTGACGGAAAATACCATCAGTATAACGTGAAAATCCGTCAGTATTATACTCTTTGACAGTATCTATGACAGAGTGGCAAATATCAGAAAAACGTGTGGTAGTAATTATACTAGCATGTTTCCTAACGGATTTTCTGACACTGTTACTGGTGGTGCTTTCCATCATAATATTAGGATGGATGTTGTGACGGATGTTCATGTCATAGTTTATTTTATAGCAATACAGTTTTCCTTAACAGGTTCTGTCATAGATTTTACAAAAATATATATGTTATTTGGATTGAAGGAAGCTACTATGCTAATGCTCATTAAGAATGTATTTCCCAGAAAAATTGTCTATGTATCCTGGTATCATAAAACCTACATATTCAACACTTCCCATAATTAAAAAAATAACCACAAAAACAATATGTTAAACTTTCTGTCGTCTTTAACCATGTGATCCCCAACATAGATTACCAACAAAGAAACACTCGTAATAATAAATTATTGCATATAAAACATTAAAATATAAACAAATGACTTGCTATATTTAAAAATTCTAAGAACTAACCAAATGAGCTACTTTCTAAAGCTGATTCTGCTTCACCCATTATCTGCTCTCCTTTCATCTTGGTTACACACCTAAAAAGGTAAAGCAGCCAAATTGAAAAAAAAAATAAGAACAAGAGAATCGAATGAACTCAAAATTAATACTTGACATTAAATTTCTAAATTCAAATGCGTTCCTATAATGCATTTAAAACATAGCAATATAAACAAATAAAAGAAGGAATGAATTCAAAATTGTGTTTGGATAGAGATATTGAGTTCACATTTGTATCTCAACAATCTTCAAAATTTTAGAATAAAATGCACATTGAATTAAGTTTTTTTATCCACATACCGAGCTTGAAAGAAGTAGATCTACAAAAGCCTTTAGAACTATTTCATATCAAAGACTCACCTGGATCCAATAACTATCAAGCTGTGAAAAAAAACCAAACTTCTTAGGTGCTCACATATATACATTTACAGATAACACACGTCAGAATCAATAACATAACACACGCTCTAAACTACAGAAAGAATGACTTTCAGCCATGGCCGTTATATACATATATGTTTTACTTACCTGTATTGATTGGGAACTTGTAGAGTAATATATATGCATTTCTACATTTTGTCCACTGTATAACATAAACAAGATCAAAGGGTGAATGATCCGTGGAAAATATGGCACGCTGTTCCCCTTCATTACGACATTGTATACGAACAAGAGCACAAATAGCGTTACTATATTTATTACAGAAAATATATAATCTCATTCAACATCAATAACATTTAACAGAATGCAAACACTATCAAGAACAAGTTTAGAGTATATACCAGCATCAGGAAGTCACCATGCGTCTTGTGTTCGGCTTTAATAGCCCTATCAAGAATACTGCCTACTGTAGCACTAAAATTGAAACATCCAAGAAGAGCTGGGAAATAAAAAATATTAAATATTCATCTTCCAAGAAATCACTTGAATGTAAGGTTCAAGATATTTCTGAATTGGATAGGCAAGCACCTGTGGCTTATTACAAAGCGCATTATAATGCCCTTCTAGCTTCTTTCGCCTGTCACCTAGTATTGTTGAATAAAAGGAGATAATCAGTCAATTGCAAATAAAAAAAGAATCAGAGATTCATATTCAGAAAATGTAGGAAGTAAATGAACATAGAAATTCTTCTGGTTGGGTAAATGCAACTCACATACAAGAAAACTACAATTCTATGTTGTTGTAATGATCTATAATTTATTACACCCCGGGTCATAGCACCAACAAGGGTAAATGCAACTTACATATAAATCTTTGCAAGAAAATTGGTTTCCAAACCAAATATTACTTCAGAATGCCACATTAATAGGGTCATAATGCCTTCCATCCAAACTTTCCAGAGCAAAGACAAAAATAGTATCCTTACCGTATCCAAATTCAAGTCCTTCATTTATTAAGATTATTAACATAATCCTTAGTGAAACCATAGCTTGCACAACAAAAATAGATAAAAGTCAGTACCAAAATTTAAATGAAGAGAAAATAAGCAAATAAGGGTTTAGGGTTTAGGGTTTAGGGTTTAGGGTTTAGGGTCTAAATTATGACTCTACTGCATTACCATAACA
Source organism: Euphorbia schlechtendalii (assembly GCA_949673415.1). Lineage (NCBI taxonomy): Eukaryota > Viridiplantae > Streptophyta > Magnoliopsida > Malpighiales > Euphorbiaceae > Euphorbia > Euphorbia schlechtendalii. Next base: position 6,565 of record CATIWQ010148706.1, on the reverse strand, counting down.
ATAAAAAATGATCTCTGACAGCCAAAAGCCAACAAAACATGCAAAATCCATTTCAAAACAATTATAAGGGCATATATCTTAAAAGCTTAGAATATGATATTATTATAAGAGCAATTCAAATCAATTATAAGAGCATATTCAAACAATTTGGCTTGACTGCACTACAAACAACTCTTATTGATATTTCCTCAAAACTGTTATACACAAAAATAATATATTCTAACCTTTAACTACATTCTTTAACCACGTGGTCCGCATCATAATTTACCAACAAATCAACAACTATGATAAAATAAACACTAAAACAAGGTGTAGTTATAAGTTAAAACAATTAACACGCTTCAAATTACCTCTTTTGGTGATTCTTACTTACATCCTCTCTAAGTTCAAATAGTGTACACATATTTTCACTTCATACATGAAGATTCAAATCTGCAGCACCACTAATATTGATCATAAGTTTATATCAAACTGACTCAACCTTTTTTTGTCTCTTCTTACTGTGGCCAGTAACTTCAATTTTCCCATATTTAACCCTGAAACTTAGTTGGATATGCCAAGTACACAAGCCCAACGTACCAAACTGAAGTACTTGACTTGTCAAACTGAACCTATTTATTCAATTTATTTACCAAATATCGTTTTCTTTGCCTAAATTGAGACTGCTAGTTAACCAATGCTTATTTGTTCCTTCAAACCTTTGTCAATACAGCCATATGGGCATGATGCACTAAGAAGACTGAGCCAGCAACCTGCTACACACCACTTCAGCGAGCATTTAGGTCTCAAAGTTAAGTTCTACCAATTTGCTCAATCAGAATAGAAAGCACAATTCAAAATCAAATATCCAAAGGAAATACTTTGAACAGTAGCAATTTGGTCGATCTTTCAATTTATCTTTTGGAAATACACAACAAAGTGCATAACAAAAGATTATTCAAATGTATGGAAATTTATGACCTACAGTTGCAAAGGACAGTCATTTATAAAAAAATTTAAAATAATGCTTATTTTAGCACTATTAAATAGGAGATTGCAAGTGTTGTTATCTTATATTGCAGACTTCAAGAAAACTAAAATAATCAGTCAGATGAGGAACATCCAAAAAAATGAAAGATTTAGGTTAAGCTAAAAGAATTCTAGTATGCTTAAAGGAATTATAGTATGCATTAAAGCAATCCTGTAGAACGTTAAAATTAGAAACTATTCAAGAGAAACAATGTGCTTTTCTTGTAATAGTGTGCTTACATATTTCAGAAAAATGAATCATTTCAATAAATTGAATGAGTAATGCAGAGATAGAACACTTACAGGAATGGTAATTAACACAATAATCAAAACAAGTTAAGCTTCATCGTTCTACAAAAAAAATACTCACAATGGCAATGAACTTAGCACTGCCATCTACACGAGCCTATAATGGAACACCATCAACCTCATCACCCATAAATACACCCACTGAGAATAGTTCCATAAATGAATCATGACAAAAATTGATAATTAGTTAGCACCATGAATGAATGAATCAGTATTATAAATTCCTTTCCCTTTTGAACTGTTAATGAATTGATAATTAGTTGGCACCATGAGTCATGATATAGCACTATATATGCTAACAATTTTAGTTAGCAAAAACATAGTAGCACACACGAGTTAAATATAGAACCACTCTTCTACATACTTACTAAGGCTTAAAACAGAGCATGGGTCGCAATTATATTGAGCAACGTAGAGCTCATCGTACATAGTTTTGGAAGAGGAAGGTTTTCTAGAAGATGGGACCAACTGTAAACAATCTGTGAACAGAATTACTAGAAAATAGCTTATATGAAGGAACTCATTCTTGACAAACTAATAGTTAAAGAAATTCAACCAACAAAGACGTAGCTGCTATCAATTTAATCCAAACTAGGAATCAAATTCAGTATCTTAAGCACTTCCAAAGTTCACTTATGAAGCAAGAATTTTAATATACAACACAACTGGTTCTATAATTCACACCTCAAAACGCAAATAACACGAATGAAGATAAACCAAAAAAAGGAAATCTGACCTGAAGGGGAAGCTATAGAAAGTGTGGCATCGGCGAAACATGCCACTGCAGATGTTGTGAACAGCAACGCGGCCTTATCCTCTCATTGCTTGAGAACAAATAAAAAAATTCAAGTTCAGTAATAGTTCAGACAAAACAAAAACGAAATAATTATAACTGAATTATTTGGATTAAGGTTCAATTAAAGCAATTAGCTTTTAAGTGTTAGGAAGTAATTGAAATTGGATGCCATAATTGAAGATAAAACGATGGAAGTCATACCTTACACTTAATAAGGCTTATATTATAGAAGGGCTATAATTAAGATTATTCAAAGCTACTCTTCAAAAAAACCTCATAATGAACAAAGAATAAGAAGGTAATCACAAACAACGACATTGCAACCAAAGGGTTTTTCGAGTAGCCAAATAGTTACTGTTAATAATAAACTTAAACACACAAGCATGTAACATGTATAAAGGGTCGGTTTGGTTTCGGAAAATTGTTTTCATTTTTCATTTTCAGTTTTCTTTTCATTTTCAAAATTTTCAAGTTTTTTGTTTTCAATTTAGAAAACTCAAAAACAGAAAACATGTTCATTTTTGTTTAGTAATCCACTATTTTATTTTAAAAAATTGATTAATATACTTTAATTGTTAAAACATTAGAAATGACATAAAAAAATATTACAAAATAAATTAAAAATGGCAAATATAAATTTTTTAAACTAATAAATTATCAAGTAAAAACTCTTTTAATTTAATTATAAATATAAGTTGATGCATGTGCATCTTAGTTTGAAATGACAAGTCTTATCTTTAACACCCTTAAAACTTATTCTATCGCATTGTGCAATTTTTACGATGAATATGCTTAAAAGTTATCAATTTATAGTTCTTCTTATTCGTCTACATTTATAAAAAAAATCTTTTAATTGATATTTAATTTTCATTTTTTAGTTATCTTTTTGTTCAAATTTTTACAATTTTCAATTTCCTAAATGATGAATTGAAAAATAGAAAGCAGAACGAAAGATCACTTATATATAATTTTTAATTTACAACTTTTAAATTTTCAAATAATAAACATTAATTTTAAATTTAATTAATTAAAAAATATAAGCAAATCAAATTATGTATGTCAGGAAAAAATAAACTAAATAATAAAAAAATTATTTGCTTATTTATTAACAATTGACTACATACTATTTATGTTAGGAAAAAATAAACTAAATAATAAAGTACTGTGGTGATTACATAAAATTTGTGCTTATTTAGTTTGGAAAATTTCAGAAAACACCAAAAAGCTATTTTCTAAGTCAATGCATAAAATAGAAAAATCTGAAAACTGTTTTCCAATTTTCCAAACTAAAAAATTTTTGCAACCAAACAGCATTTTCAATTTTTCAATTTTCCTTGAAAAAATATCTGGAAAACTAATCCAATTTTCCACAACCAAATAGGCCCAAAGCCTTTCAAAGTTCAAATAGGAAACAAAATAATGTCATGAATGACAACAGAATTACAGAAATCTAATGCCATGTAGCAGTTGGAAAAAAACTTGAAAATGAATAGTAAAATAACCTAATAGAATACAAATTTGCCTAAGATACCACTTGTAACACAGCAACAAACAAATCCTATCAATATCCACACAAATAAGAAAATTCAGAAAATGTCAGTACATTTTAATCATATACAACATAGTTGTTAAAGGCGCGCATAACGTAGGGCGCCACCCTTGGAGCCTTGGCATATCACAGGCGGGGCGGTGTCCAACAAGTGCGCCTCAAGTGCTCCTTTGAGCGCCTCACAGGCGATGCTACATGGACTCGTTTAGAGGTGTCCGATACGGGTACGGATCCGAGTGTCAAGTACGGCAAGTGTAAAAATTTTGGACACACAGACACTGTCCGAAATTTGGACACGGGTACGGGGACAAGGCAATTTTATATATATGTGTATGTACATATATTACTATTTATTTATTTAAGGATGTGATGAATTAAAGAGTAGTAATTAGAAAAGTTTGATTCTTCTTAATCAAGAAGTAATAAAAAAAAAGAGGAAACACAGAAATTAGCATGAAATTAGGAATAAAATGAATAATAAATAATTAGAATTTATAACCTGTAATCAGGAAGTAAGAAAAAATGAGGAAATATGGAAAGTTAAGCATGAAATTAGGAATTATAATTATCTATGATTTATAGACTTAAATATTATTTTCCCTATTTAATTAGGTAACATTTAAGCCTTTCTTTTCATCTTCTTTTTCAACTTTTTTAGCCGGCAAATCCAGTGAATTTCCGGCCGCCGCCCATTTCCGCCGTGTCCGACGACACATGACCGGATCTGACACAGATTCCATGTTCGTACCAGTGTCAGTGTCATGTCGACACGGGTGCAGCCACCATATTGAAGAGTCCGAGTATCATAGGTGCGCCTCAGAGCGCTTAGGCGCGCCTCACGGACACTTCTATCCTAAGGGGTTTAATTTTGCATAATTATGTTTTTTACATCCATTTTTAAGAGTTTTAAATAATAATAATATAAGGCTAGATATTCTTAATTCAATTCTTATTAAGGCTAAATCAACTCAAGTATAGATATTCTTAATACAACATGTCAAATTTACACACACACACACATATATATATATATATACACCTCCAACAATTCTATTTAATGGTTTTAACTTACTTTAATATAATTTTCATCTATTTTAAGAGTTTTAATAAAAGAAATAAAGTGTAGATATTCCTAATTCAATTCATTTTAAGGTTAGATTAATTCAAGACTATATATTCTTAAAATAATATGTCAATTTACATGTATATATACCTCTAACAATTCTCTTAGTTCTTTTTTGTTATATTATTGCATCTAACTTCACTTTGTAAGAAAAATATATTTTGTAAATTTTTTGCGCCTAATGTACCTTAGGCGCTCGCCTTGACTTCGGGCACGCCTTCAAGCAAGGCTAGCCCTCTTGCGCCTAGCGCCTCTAACAACTATGATATACAAGCAAGAAAATCTGAAGAAAAAGAGGTCCAAAGATGAAGCTAATCCTAACAATAGAATTAGGGTCAAAGAAAAACTACCAGAATTTACAATCACTACCTCGTGATGAAACTGATCAACAAAAGTCAGCACGCCAACTGATAGCTTTTCTGCATAAATCTCTCAGCAACATTCATATCTTTAATCATCTTTAGTCCAAATTTATGCATCATACTTGTATTAGGCTGCGGAAATTCATAGATTGACTGAAGAAGCATCATGGATTGAAGTACCAAAATCCAAATAACTCAAGTAAAATCGCATCCTTCAAAACTCGTGAAATGAACATACGTATTTATCTTGACCCATAATGTGACAGGTTCACCATGCATGTTGCAACCACAAGGTATCCAAGGTCAAGACTAGATTGATTTGTGAAGAGACCCAGATCTATCTAGATTGCAAAAGGAGCATAACCTTAGCAAATTAACCACGCATGATTTTGCAACATTAGCTGTAGATTTGTTTGAAACTCCTTTATATGAATGGAAAGTACAGTTGTTCAATTGTTAAGTACAAATTCAACAGCATTTTAAGGAAATAAATGACAGAATTGTAGTAATTTGAAATTCATTCTGCTTATTACTCTGTTCTCAAACATACTTAACTAACAACATTGAGGGTTAGAATACAATTACTATAAACTCATTTGATAGTAATACTACTATTATGGATTATTAGAGCTACTCTTAGAAACCCTAACAATGACCAGAGAACAAAGACTCTATTTACAACGATTAACGGCAACTTAGGGGGTGTTTGGCCCTGTTCTCTTCACTTTCAATTTGGTTCGGTTCAGTTCAGTTCAGTTCAGTTAAGTTAAGTTAAGTTCAGGTCCATTAAGTTCAGCTAAGTTCAGTTCAGTTAAGTTAAGGTCTATTAAGGGGGTGTTTTTTTAAACTTAAAAGTCAGTCAAACATGCTTAAAAGTAGAATTTTAAATTAAAAGTTACTCGGTTTAGTGTTTCTCTAAACTTTTTTCAACTTAGAAAAGTTACTTCTTAGTTAAAAGTAAGAAGTTGCTAATACTTACTTCTAGAAAGTGATTTTTTTTCAAATCTACTTTTTGACCAAACAAATTATAATATTACCCCTATATTATATTCAAAACCCAATGCCCTTTCATAAAACATATACTTTATAGTTTTTTCAAGATTCAACATCTTAAAAATAACTTAGAATTCAATTTTGAGAAACACTTTTAATGACTTAAAAATCGTTTTACAAAAACACTTAACTACTTATTTTTAAACTCCTTAAAAATTAAAAAAAACACTTCTAAGTTATAAGTCACAAGTCACAAGTCACAAGTTTGGAGAAACACCCCCTGAGTTCAGTTCAGGTCCATAAATTTTAATTTTAATAATGATTATTCTAATTAATCTTTAATAAAAATTAATAGTAATAATAATAAAAAGAAGAACAATGATAAAAATATTAATATAGAAAAATAATTATTATTTAATGTAGTT
>CATIWQ010148697.1:0-10109 GCA_949673415.1 Euphorbia schlechtendalii | reverse complement strand
TGGTCTGGTATCGTAAAACAAAAATATACAACTTAGGGAAATTGTAAAAAATGTAGGGTTTGTGAAATTTATTTACAAACATATGTTCCAATAGATCATTTGCATTGTATAACCAATTTCAAGATTCAGTTTTCACTCTATGTGTTCTTTATATACATTGTTTTATCAAGTTTCAGTTTTTTTTTTATGTTTCACGCATTTCTCTCCATCAAATTCTCTCTTCCTTGTTTCGATTCTCCCCGATTTTCTCTAGATCGAAGTTTCTTCAAGTTTCTACTCTCTGCAATTCTTGAATTTTCTGCATAATTATAGTTTTCTAGCTTTATATCAGGTTTTTTTCTTTCAATTGAGAATGAGGATCCATGGAGTTGAAATCCTGTTGTTGTCGATAGATTCGATTTGTCTCTTTGCGTTTGATTTTGTCGTTAATTTGCAGAAGGATTTTGCAATTTTTGTGTTGTAATTGATGTGAGGATTTTCACTTGGTTGTATAAATGCACCAAGATGCGACTCATCCACTGTGTTTGTGAAGATATCTAAATGAATTAATAAAAAATTATACTATATATATGTTTGTAAATTTAATAAAGAGAGATCTCAAACAAATATTGGAGAAAGTTGAAAAGCACAGATTGAAAATGAAGGAAGTGATGGCTAATTTGATGGGAGAATATTATAAATGTGCTAAAAGTTAGGCATAGTTTCAGTTAAAGTTTTATGCCTTAACTTATTTGACTAATTAAGTTTCATACATTCCAAAGATGTGTTATCATCCCCTACCTTCTACATGTATTTTTGAATTTTATTATCTTATTTTACCATTATCTCTCAAACCGTTTATTTTTTTGACACGTCGCTTTGGAGTTTTTTGTTCGTCTCATTTTATCTTCGAAACGTCATCCATTATGATATACTTTTTAGAAAAAGAATTTCAACTGTTTGATATCTGGAGAGAAACTGGTAGGTAAGTGGTTTGTAAATGGTAGGAAGAATAAGTTGTGTCAAATTTGTTATGAAATTATGGTAAGTAACATAAATACATGTCAAAAGTTTATCTCCATAGAAATAAACAAACAATTATAATCTTAAAAGTAATGAAAATGTATTAGAAAGTGATTACAACATGTAAAATAAAATCTCTACATAGTATTGAATCAAAATAGTAGTAATCTGGTAGGTAACTAATATCAAGAACAAAAAATGTCAAAACTAGTAGGTAAGTGGTAGGAAACTAGTATCAATAACAAGTTGTGTCGAATTAAACTTGAAAAGTAATGAAAATGCATTAGAAAATTATTAGACCATGTAAGATAAATCCCAACAAAGTATAGAATCAAAACAGTAGGAATCTGGTACGAAACTGGTATGAAGAACAAAAATGTCAAAACTAGTAAGAAAGTGGTAGGTAAGTGGTAGGAAACTGGTATGAAGAACAAGTTGCGTTAAATTAGTCTTGAAAAGTAATGAAAATGCATTAGAAAGTGATTAGAACATGTAAGATAAAGCTCTACAAAGTATTGAATCAAAATAGTAGGAATCTGGTATGTAACTGGTAGGAAACCGGTATGAAGAACAAAAAATGTCAAAACTAGTAAGAATATGGTAGGTAAGTGGTAGGAAACTAGTATGAAGGACAAATTATGTCAAATTAATCTTGAAAAGTAATGAAAATGCGTAAAGAGTGATTAGAACATGTAAGATAAAGCTCTACAAAGTATTGAAGCAAAATAGTAGGAATCTAGTATGAAGAACAAAAAATGTCAAATCTAGTAAGAAAGTGGTAGGAAACTGGTATGAAGAACAGGTTGCATCAAATTAATCTTGAAAAGTAATGAAAATGCATTAGAAAGTAATTAGAACATGTAAGATAAAGCTCTACAAAGTATTGAATCAAAATAATAGGAATCTGGTATGTAATGGTAGGAAATTGGTATGAAGAACAAAAAATATCAAAACTAGTAAGAAAGTGGTAGGTAAGTGGTTAGAAACTTATATGAAGAACAAGTTTTGTCAAATTAATCTTGAAAAGTAATGAAAATGCATTAGAAAGTGATTAGAACATGTAAGATAAAGCTCTACAAAATATTAAATCAAAACAGTAGGATTCTGGTATATAATTGGAAGGAAATTGGTATAAAGAACAAAAAATGTCAAAACTAGTAAGAAAGTGGTAAGAAACTGGTACGAAAAACAAGCTGTGTCAAATTAATCTTGAAAAGTAATGAAAATACATTAGAAAGTGATTAAAACATGTAAGATAAAACTCTACAAAGTATTGAATCAAAATAGTAGGAATCAGGTATGAAGAACAAAAAATGTCAAAGCTAGTAAGAAAGTGGTAGGAAGCTGGTATGAAGAATGAGTTGTGTCGAATTAAACTTCAAAAGTAATGAAAATGTATTAGAAAGTAATTAGAATATGTAAGATAAATCTTTGCAAAGTATTAAATCAACACAGTAAGAATCTGGTATGTGACTGGTATGAAACATGTATGAAGAACAAAAAATGTCAAAACTAGTAAGAAAGTGGTAGGAAACTGGTATGAAGAACATGTTGTGTCAAATTAATATAAAAAAGTAATGAAAAATGCATTAAAAAGTGATTAAAACATGGAAGATAATTAATTAAAACTAATCAACTGATTAAGTTCGGGAATACTTTGAAGAATAGGCTTCCAAGAGCGATGAGAGTGATAAAAATCAGAATTAGTAGATGAATTTATAATTAAAGGGAAATTATTATAAATGTCCTCTTTGGGTAAACTATTTACTAATTTACCATCTAAATAATTAATTTGCATTCTATAACCATTTAAAGTTTGCTTCTTTACCTTATACATTCCTTATCTAATTATCAACTGATGATGTCACAGATAATGTCATGCTTCTTTTTTTAATTTTCTCATCTTATTTTGCCATTATCTCTTGAACCATTTATTTTTTTGACATTACCACTATAGAATTTTTTGTTCATCTCATTTTATCTTCAAAACGTTATCCATTGTGATATACTTTTTCAAAATTTTCTTTCCAACTATTTGATTTTGGTAGAAAACTGGTTGCTACCACGTAGCTACTATGTTCCAACCACATACTTACCAGATTTCATCAGTGTTATTACATTGTATCAGTGTTATAATAGATTAATAGTTTTATGTTAGCATGCTTAGTTTTCTACCATGTAGCTGCCACTTTCCTACCCGATTTTTATTATATTAACAAATCACTTTAATATTGTTGTTTATTCTACCAGAAAACTACAGTACTATTTCCAGATTTGTCATTTTTTCTGCCAGATAGTTATCTGATTTTGTTTTGTTTGATTTTCAAATTCATGTTCCTACCAGATAGTGCTCCTGTAATGTTTTGCTATTAAATAGTGCTTCTTTTATCAGTTATCTATTAGAAAACTACAATAATATTTCCAGAGTTGTCATTTTTACATCCCACCATGTTTCTACCACATAATTAACTACAGTAATAGTTTCAAAATTATCATTTTTACTTCATACCAGATAATTAACTACAGTTTACTTCTAGAATTGTCATTTTTTCCTTCCTACTATGTTCCTACCAGATTCTATTTTGTTTGATTTTCAAGTTCATGTTCCTACAATGTTCCTACCAGATATTGCTCCTATCATGTTTAGCTACTAGATAGTGCTCCTTTCAATAGTAAGCTATTAGGAAATTACAATAATATTTCCAGAGTTATCATTTTTACTTCCTATCATGTTCCTATCGAATAATTAACTACAACAATATCTTCAAAATTATTATTTTTACTTCCTACAATGTTCCTACAAGATAATTAATTACATTAATATTTCCAGAATTGTCCATTTTTCCTTCATACCATGGTCCTATAAGATAATTACCAGATTTCATTTTGTTTGATTTTCAAGTTCATGTTCTTACCAGATAGTGCTTCTGTCATGTTTAACTACTAGATAGTGCTCATTTCATCAATTATCTATCAAGAAACTATAGCAATATTTCTAGAGTTGTCATTTTTACTTCCTACCATGTTCCTACTATGTTTCTGCCAGATAATTTACTACAATTATATTTTCAAAATTATCATTTTTACTTTCTACCATGTTCCTACTAGATTATTAACTACAATATTATTTCTAAAATTGTCATTTTTTCCTTCATACCATGTTCATACCTTGTCATTTTCCCTTCATACTATGTTCATACCTTGTTCCTACTAGATAATTACCAGAATCTGTTTTGTTTGATTTTCAAGTTCATGTCCCTACCATGTTCCTACCAGATAGTGCTCCTGTCTTGTTTAGCTACTAGATAGTGCTCCTTTAATCAATTATCAATCAGGAAACTACAATATTATTTCCAAATTTGTCATTTTTACTTCCTACCATGTTCCTACCATGTTTTCACCAGATAATTAACTACAACAATATTTTCAAAATTATCATTTTTACATCCTACCATGTAATTAACCACAATAATATTTCCAGAATTGTCATTTTTTCCTTCATATCATGTTCCTACCAGATAATTACTAGATTTTATTTTGTTTGATTTTCAAGTTCATTTCCTACCAGATAGTGTTGTTGTCATGTTTAGCTACTAGATAGTTTTCTTTTCTTCAGTTATCTATCAGGAAACTACAATAATATTTTCAGAGTTGTCATTTTTACTTCCCACCATGTTTCTACCAGATAATTAACTATAGTGATATTTTAAAAATTATCATTTTTACTTCCTACCATTTTTCTACCATGTTCCTACCAAATCATTAACTACGATAATATTTTCAGAATTGTCATTTTTTCTTCATACCATGTTCCTACCAGATAATTACCAGATTCTATTTTGTTTGATTTTCATGTTCATGTTCCTACCAGATAGTGCTCATGTCATGTTTAGCTACTAGATAGTGCTCTTTTCATAAATTTATCTATCAAGAAACTATAGCAATATTTCCAGAGTTTATCATTTTTACTTCCTAACATATTTTTACCAGATAATTAACTACGATAATATTTTCAGATTTGTCATTTTTACTTCTTACCATGTTCCTACCAAATAATTAACTACAGTAGCATTTCCAGATTTGTCATTTTTTCCTTCATACCATGTTCCAACCAGATTATTACCAGATTCTATTTTGTTTGATTTTCAAGTTTATCTTCCTACCAAATAGTGCTCATGTAATGTTTAGCTACTAGATAGTGCTCCTTTTATCAGTTATCTATCAGAAAACTACAATAATATTTCTAGAGTTGTCATTTTTACTTCGTATCATGTTCCTACTAGATAATTAACTACGATAATATTTCCAGATTTGTCATTTTTACTTACTACCACGTTCCTACCGGATAATTAACTATAGTAATATTTCCAGAATTTTCATTTTTTCCTTCATACCATGTTCCTGCCATATAATTACCAGATTCTATTTTATTTGATTTTCAAGTTCATGTTCCTACCATCTTCGTACCAGATAGTGCTCCTGTAATGTTTAGCTACTAGATAGTGCTTCTTTTATCAGTTATCTATCAGAAAACTACAGTAATACTTTTAGATTTATAATTTTTACTTCCTACCATGTTCCTACCAGATAATTAACTACATTAATATTTCCAGATTTGTCATTTTTACTTCCTACCATGTTCTTACCAGATAATTAACTATAGTAATATTTTTAGATTTGTCATTTTTTCCTTCTTACCATGTTCTTACCACATTTCTACCATATATCAAACAATTGAAAAAAATATCAAAAAAGTATATCACAATGGATGACGTTTCGAAGATAAAAATGAGACAAATAAAAAGCTCTGAAGCGGCATGTCTAAAAAATGAACTGATTAAAAAAAATGACAAAATAAGATGAGAAAATTAAAAAAAACATGACATCATCTGTGATGTCATCAGTTGGTTGTGGAGAAGAACATAATAACTTGGAACGTATAGAAGGTAATTTTGAAACTTATTTGATCAAAATAGTTATGGACCAAAACTTGGGTTGATATAAATCCTTAAAAACAGCCTATTTATAAAATTTCCCCTTAATTAAACAGGCTAGAGTGTGAAGTTCTCCATTCTCTTTAAGATTTTCCTCATGTTGACTCTACCCGACCTGTACGATAAAGCACCCACCTGTCCACGTCGCTTTGTTACGCTCCATAAAAATACAACAAACTTCACCTTCCTTCCCACCCTCCTTCACCATCAACAGCAAACCGCCACCCACAAACAACATCCACTCTACCACCTCCCAACCCATAACTTCCGACCAACCTCATGTTGTATGTCGCACCTCCCTCCCCTTCATTACAAACAGCCCCCCATACATCTTATGCTACTCCTTTACCTGCCAAGTTCTCATTCTCATCATCAGAATGGAAAATAATTTATATCGAGAACTGTTCCAAATTAATTCCTATTTTAACAAGATTAAAGTAGAAATAACAAGAATCGAAATTGTAGAAGAGTAAAAACACACAATTTTAACAAGAAGAAAAGAGTTTGGATTTTATAGTTTAGTCTAGTCGAAGTTCAAGTCCAAATTAATTTAAATTAGATACTTATTTTCGTTTTTAGTTTTCCAAACTTAGAATAACTTTTACTTGCTTTTAATTCAATTCGGTTTATCTTGCTTTCAACATTTAATTTAAGTTCAATTTAAGTTTGCAATTGGTTTTTAATAAGCTCTTTTTACTTACTCGTAGTTTTACATTTTGTCTCTTTACTTTCTATTGCCTTTAAATTCAGTTATGTTTAGCTAATTTTTCAATGACTTGATCAAGTTACGGTCAAGATCATGTTTGATTAATGTAAGGAATTAAACCTGAACATAATAATCCGCAAGATGACTTATTTATTGATGAATTCTTTAATGAATTCTCAATCTCTCTATGGTCCAATTAGCCACAAGGTAAGTCTTTGTGATTTATTATCATCTCTGACTTTTGCATCCGTAATCATTCCCAAGGAGGAGTGAGTGACACCAGTCTCTCTACCATCACTGAGACTAGAGATGCAACAATCTAGCTCCTGTTAGGAATTCTACTACTTGTCGGTTAGGTTGTAGGCTTTTCTAGTATTCAATGCTATTTTCCAGCGAGCTCTCTGTCACGATGTCGAGAGTCATTGTGAGTAAGAAGGTGATTGAGGCGTGAAGCACAGTCCCTATATAAATTAAGGAAGAGTTGCTAACGTTGTAAGATGCAGAGCTTTAATGTAACTTAACTTAAGTCCTGATGCAATTTATCCCTTATCTAGTGATCATTATGATAGATGGTTTTTTCCTAAATTGGTTGAGTTAGTCTTTTTACATTTATTTTATTATTTATTCTCTTTTTACTTCTAGTTTTCAAACTCCCAACGATTTCAAGACTCCAAGAACATCAATTCGCTCACTTTAGTCATTCTAGTTTAGGATTACTCAATTAATACCGTTCCCTCTCGATCGAACCCTGTTTACCACTTACTATAAGTTATTTTTCTATACAGGGATTATTTTTGGTTGTGTTGACACCCATCAACAACAAACACCTAAAGGTTTACAGAGTTTTCAAGCCAAGATGAAGAGATAATGCTAAAGAGATTCACGCATAACACAATAACATACTACATGAGAAAGAACTAGCAACTTCTCAACAAACTTCAATGATCTCGAAGAATCACAAAAACATATGACAAAGAGCAATAGCCAAATAACAAAATAACCTCAAGATAGAATCTAAAAATCCTAGTAGCACTCTTTTTATAGTTTCACCATCAAAGATAACTTCGTAGTAACAAATTTCTATTAGAGTCCCGTTCTAAGAATGCTACATGGTACAAAGAGAGGCTGCACAATTAGGGTTTTGAAAGGGAAGAGAAAGAGAATAGTGAGATAGGAAAGAAATAGAGCTATTTAAAGCTAGGTTAAAGGGATAAAATAGGCTTAAGTAAATGTGGGCCTTTGGGCTTTGGTTCAAAGCTGTGAGCCAACCCTATAGGGCACTAATCTCCACCTTAGGCTTGTAGTACCTTGACAACTAGTGGATACCTTCCATGAACCCCCTATGCTTAATGGTAAGAACCAAGAAATCTTCAAAGCACCTAGCCTAAGCACTAACCAGAGAATTACACCACTTGAATTTTCTTTAGAGTTGCCTGAAACGTGGAAACAAGAACAGATTAGTCAAAATATCAGCTAGATTAATATCAGTATGTAATTTTTCAACAATTATAGAACCAACATTAACAATATCTCTAATAAAGTGTAACTTAATGTCAATATGCTTGGTTCTTTCATGAAACATGACATGTTTACATAAATGTATAGCAGACTGAGACTCACAGTGCACTTTGACTTTATTTTGACTAAAACCAAGTTCAGACATAAAACCTTTCAACCACAAGGCTTCTTTTATAGCTTCTGTTAAAGCTATTTATTCAACCTTTATTTTTTTTATAGAGCCACAATATGTTAGAGACTGGATTTCAAACTAATCAAGTTTCCTCTAAGAGTAAAATAAAATCCAGTTATAGTTATTCTTCTATCAATCTCAGCAGCAAAATCAGAACCACAAAATCCTTCCACTAGCAAATTTATCAAGAGATTTATTATACAGTAAACAAGTATTAACAGAACCTTTCAAATACCTAGATAACCATTTAACAGCCAACCAATGTAACTTGCCTAGATTACTCATATATCTACTTACCAACATTGACACCATAAGCTAAGTCAGTTCTAGAGCAAACCATTACATACATGAAGGAGCCAACAAGGTTTTGATAAGAAATTTATAGCATAAAATCAGCTTCCTCTTTAGGTAAGGGTTTTGGACTAGCCTTGAGTTTAAACTGAGCACCAATGGGGATAAAAACAAACTTGGAATCATTTAAACCAAAAATAGAAAATTCTTTATTAACATAGTCATTTTGAGTTAAATTTAGAGTTCTTTTACTCTATCTCTTAAGATGTTAATTTCTAAAATTCTTTTAGCAAGGCCTAAATCTTTCATTTCAAACTCAGATTTCAGATTTATGTTTTAACTTTTCAATTTCAGATTTATGTTTAAAGGAAATTAACATGTCATCAACATAAAGCAAGAGGTAAACATATGATTCATCTTTCAGTTTCAAAAAAAAAAACACAAGAATCAAAATTACTTCTACTAAAACTTAAGTTAATCATAAATTGGTAAAATTCAAGATACCACTATCTTGGTGATTGTTTTAAGCCATACAAAGATCTTTTTAATAGACATACATGTGATTCTTTTCCCTTTTGGACAACACCTTCAGGTTGAGACATGAAGATTTCTTCATTCAAATTACCAAGAAGAAATGCAGTTTTGACATCTAACTATTTAAGTTCAAGATCATAAAAGGCAGTTATTGATATAATTACTCTAACTGACACATGTTTAACCATAGGAGAGAATATATGGTAATCAATACCATTAACTTGACTAAAACCTTCAGCAACTAGTTTGGCTTTAAATCTCTCCTTCTCAACACTGGGAATTTCAGATTTTTCTTAAAACCCATTTACAGCCAATAATCCTTTTAGCTTTAGGTTTATGAACTAAAATCCAAGTGTTATTTTTTATAAAGATTCCATTTCCTCATTTGTAGTAGTTAACCATTTTGGCTAATTTTTGGAGTGTCTAGCTTCAATGAAAGTTCTAGGTACCTCAGATTCAATACAATCAGCCACATTGATAGCATACTCAATAAATTCAGAGTAATTGCAATTATAAAGAGTTTTGTCAAGATATATGGAAGGTTTTATAGTTCTTCTAGCTCCATCTCTGACAAGTTGATATATGTTAGGATCTGAATTGTTAAGGGTTTCATTAGACTGAGTTATCATGGCAGGTTGATGATTATCATTACCTTGAGTGATATTATGTAGTTCATTTACATGGTTAGAATTATCAAGCTGTTCAATTATAAGTTCATTCAAGGCATTCAAGGCATCAAGTTGATATATATTAGGATCTGAATTGTTAAGGGTTTCATTAGACTGAGTTATCATGGCAGGTTGATGATTATCATTACCTTGAGTGATATCATGTAGTTCATTTACATGGTTAGAATTATCAAGCTGTTCAATTATAAGTTCATTCAAGGCAT
>CATIWQ010148693.1:0-19168 GCA_949673415.1 Euphorbia schlechtendalii | reverse complement strand
GAAAACATAAGAGATTTAAGGATCGATGGAGTTTAACCCCTCGACTTCATATTCATGAATGAAATCTAGCTTAACTACTTCCTGGATGCAAGCATCAATCAAGTCAAGTTTCATGCAAATATCTTCATCCAGAAGGATATTTATCTGCTTTACCCATGTTAAATTCAACAGTATCATCTCCTATCCTTAACTTAATTTTACCTTCCAAAACATCAATCAATGCTTTGCCAGTATGCATAAAAGGTCTTCCTAAGATTATAGGAAACTTTTCATCATATGCAAAATCTAGTACAACAAAGTTAGTTGGGAAAATAAATTTATCCACTTTAACTAGTATATCTTCTATTATGCCATAAGGACGTTTAAAGACTGGTCCGCTAATTGCAAGATCATATTTGTCCTTTTAACTTTATCATCAAGTTTCAACTCCTTGAAGATTGATAAAGGTATTAGATTTATACTTGCCCCAATATCACATAAAGATTTTGGAAAAGAAATATTTCCAAGTTTACATGGAATTGTGAAACTTCCTGGATCTTTTAACTTAGTGGGCATTGTAGCAGTTATTATTTTACTACAATCTTCAATTAAAGATAACTTTGATATTCCTTCTAAACTACGCTTTCGATATAAAAGTTCCTTGATAAACTTACCGTAGTTAGGTATCTGAGTAATGGCTTTAATAAATGAAAGATTTATTTCCAGACCTTTGAGTTTGTTGATGAATTCGATGAATTGTTTAACCTCATTCTTCTTCTTCATTCTTTGTAGAAAAGGTGGTTAAGGAGGATTAATCTTTCCGGATTTAGGTTGTTCATCCACTCCTGCATTGCTATCAGATTTACTCGGATATTCATCCGGTAATTCAACAACATTATTAGCAATCATACCCGAATGATTTGATTCATCTAGTAATTTGCCACTACGAAGGGCTATAGCACGCACATTTTCCTTAGGATTTCCTTTTGTGTTACTAGGTAGATGACCTTTTCCTCTAGACGGAATAGCACTCGCTAATTGACCAACTTGTATTTCCAAATTGTGAATTCACGATGATTGATTTTTAAACATTTTATCCATCTTATTCTCTAACTTTTCGTAACATTCATCCGACTCCAATTGCTTATTACAAACACCCTCTAGAAACTTGTCTATTTTACTTGTTAACTGCCCTATTCTATCAGTACTCTGATAATTCTTTTGTTGATTATCGCCATACTTCCAATTAGAATTTCTATAGTTATTTCCATTATTACCATAAGAATTCCCTTGACTTTGGACGTAACTTAATTGCTCCCCTACACATGGGTTAAAGTTACACTCAAAAGCAGTGTGTCCAATTTGACCACAATTTTCACATGCCAAAGGGTTATTTTTACTTACATGCATATTATCTATCTTATTGGATAAAGCAGATATTTGTGCTTGCATAATAGAAATAAAATCTAATTCATGGACCTTTTTCACTAAACTCGAAGATGTAGATGCAGCATGTGAATGAGTAGGATTAGTAATACTTACTTGTGCTCTCTCCACCGGCCACATACTATTGTTGCTTGCTATATCTTCCAAAAGTTCAAAAGCTTCTTGAATAGTTTTCTTCATAAGAGATCTCGCAGCCATAGCATCAATTGTTCCTCTCATTGCATGATTTATTCCATTGTAGAAAGTTTGTAGAATAACATTCTGAGGTAAACCATGATGAGGACAAAATCGTTGAAGTTCCTTATAACATTCCTAGGCTTCATACAAGGATTCACTATTTTTCTTGGTAAAGGAAGTGATTTCTTTAATGAGTCTTGCGGTTTTTGCTAAAGGGAAATATTTAGTCAGAAAGGCTTGGGCTAATTGGTTCCAGGTAGTGATTGAATTTGGGAGTAAAGAATTCAACCAAACTTTCTCTTTATCACGGAGTGTAAAGGGGAATAAGCGAAGTTTAACTGCTTCTTCAGGGACGTTGGGCATTCTGAAAGTATCACAGACTTTTAAAAAGTTTGCAATGTGCGAATTCGGATTTTCATTGAGTAGACCATAGTATTGCACATTGTTGCTAATCATTTGAAGTAATGATGGTTTTACTTCAAACTTATGTGCATCAATTGGTGGTCTAGCAATTCCTTGATTATTACCATTGATGGTCGGGATAACATAATCCATAAACCTTGGTTGAGGTTGATATTCATCTTGATTCGGATTAGGATTAGGATTTGGGTTTGGGTTTTCAACTTGAGCCATCTTTCTCTCTTGTCTATTATAATTTCGTTTCCTTGACCTACCAAATCGTTCTATTTCTGATTCGAAAGACACCAAACTTTCTCCCGAACTATGCATACTTGGCATGCACACGCTAGAAAGAAAACTCAATGAATAAGCAAGAAAAATATGTTAATAACAATATAATATAATTAATAAAACAAATCTAAATAATATATAAAATATATTTGCCCGTTTAATCTCTAGGACACAATTATCTTCCCCGGAAATATCTTTAGAATGCTATCGCCTTCCTTGACAACGGCGCCAAAAACTTATTCGCCACTTTTCCACTGATAAGTTTAATAAATAATGGTTCTAAAATCTTGTTCGCGAGTTGTTGGTAACAGGGCCAAAAACTTGTTCACAAATAAATGTAGGTGTTGTCAATACCTCTTCTCACATAGAAAATGATGATAACTGCAAGTATACAGTTGTGATGTAGTTTTAAAAGACATCAAACCTATAGAGAAGGAACCAGGTCTAAAGACAAATAAGGGAAGGATAAAATAAGAAAATAAAAATAGAATTGAGATTTTTGAATAGGAAGATTAGAATGAAAAGTTGAGAAAATGTAGATGTGGAAGATTAGATACTCTAAATATAGAGACACTACGAACAAGTATAGCAGAGAAAACATGCAAGTTTAACAAATATGTTACGAATCACTAAACTAATCTAACAAACTCGGTTCAAAACACTTAGATGTTCAATGATTCGCCGTAGAGCAACACATGAAATAACTTTTCAAGAGCAAACGAAATAAGACAATTATGTAAACCTGGACAACATCAATACTATGCTTAGTACGGGTCGCTCTCACATAACCACATTTAGCAAGTTACCATTCTAAAAATGTTGGCTTACTAAACAGCATTATATCACAGATCCAGTGATTATACATGATATCGTTAACCCTGAAACTACTCTTAAAATTAACTCCAATGCATGTAATTTGATTAACATAAAAGACTTAGCACGAAATACACATTATGACACATAGACATATCATAAACTTTGAAATAGAAAGTATAAGTAGAAATTAAAGCAAAGTTGTAAGGTATGCAAGTGAAAGCTAAAGTTGATCAAACCGTATTCACTCTTTAATGGGAGTCGTCAATTCCCGCAATTCCTACGTCTGCTTTGAATTCGGTCTCGGCCCGTACAGAACCTCCGCTAGGAAGCTATTCTTTACAAATATTGAACAAATGAATATTGAAGAATGAAAAATTTTATTGATAAGCGATTTGCAAGTACACTTATACAACAATCGCTTGAGAATATAGAGAAATCTAGTGATCGAAACAAGGATTCGAATCACTTAAACATTTCCTCGCTAACACTAAATAACGTAGCGAATTTATCTACACACAAACTATATCTCTCACTTTTTCTAATACCACTCTATCCTTTGGTGGTGCACGAAATTGATGAGGATTGGAGCCCTATTTATAGAGTTCGAAGGGTTACGTCTATCCAAATGAAGGGTTGTGTCCATTAATTGGTGAAAGATTGCATCTCTTAAGCTTTGATTCAATCCAGAATGGATAGACACCTTTTCATGATTGGTTGACTCCTAATAAGTGTCTTTTCGTTGGTAGTTGATGGTGGTTGATGGCGGTTGATCATGCTTATCTGGCGGTTGGTAGTTAAGAAGATAGAACCAGAAAACCATCCATGTCACGACCGTGATATATAAGTCATGACCGTGAATCTTTGTTTGGCAGACTTCTATTTCTAAAGTGAACAAGTCGTGACCGTGAATGATTGTTGCGATTGTGAATTGAGTTTTTCTTCAAAAATCTCCTTGTAACTTCACCGATCTTCGACAGCTTCGATCCCAAGCCAAATCTTTAAGTTCCACGCATCTTTTGCACCTTTTTCACTCTTTTTTCATAGAATTCCACTTTAGATCATTTTACTCCCAAGATTTACCTAGTATCTGTATTTGCATAAAAAATAACTACATACCACTTGAAATCTTTTATATGAAGTATAAAAATGGCTAAAACTATAGTGTTTAATGTATAAAATTATAATGATAATAAGTGTAATTATACACTTATTAGGCATCAAATAAATATGGCAAAGTTTTACAAACCCCAATGTATCAGAGGTAAAGTAAAATGAAAGTACATCAAGAGCTATGCTAAAAAGGCCACACGAGCCACCTGTTTACAAGAAGCCTAGTCACTACTGGCCGAGCCGTCTGACTCCTCCTCTTCTCCGCCAAGAGACTCCTGGATCCTGCTCGCATGACCAATATTATCCTCGGAATCCTCAGGACAAAGAATAGATCCTCCAGACGCCTCTCCCCAAATACTGGCGGCTCTCATCCTTCTCAACTACTTGGCGAAGGCTCGATCATCGGCCTCCATGCTCCCGACCTCAACCATTGTCCATCCCTTGCCCTTGCTCTTGCCCTTGCCCTTATCTTGGGAAAGAGCCCTCTCTATCCTCCGGTTATGCTTCTACGCCAACGCCATCTGATCGCCTAGCTCCCAAGCCCTAGCCTCCGTAGAAGACCGAGCCTGGCGCTCCAACGCAAACAAAACCTGGCATCAAAAATCACACATCATGTCATTTATCATCACATCACAATCACATCATGCATAAAATACTATTATCATTTACCACACAAGTAACCAATGAAAACTAGAAAAGCAAAAGGGGATAATCTTACCCCGGCGATGCTATTCTGCGTGATGATTAAATCCCGAGCTGACATGTACTGGCACGCTATCCTTTCCACCTCATCTCGTCGAACCTGGCAAAATGAAATCTCAGCATGAAGGCAAACTAAAAATGAGAAGAAGCATGAGAAGAAAGGATCTCACTTGAGCAGTGTCTTGGGGGATGAAGTCCAAAATATGATGATTGGTAGGAAGCTCTACGCGAGTAGTGTCAGAGGAGAGAGAAGGTAGCATCCATAGGAGTAGCCACCCGACCCTCCACGATATCCGGGGGCAGTATGGAGGGACCTGTGAATTGCCTAGCCTCAGCATGGTATGAACCAAGTCAACGATCAATACGAAAAAGAAACATGAAGAGAATGATATGTATGATAAAAAAGAAAGTCATACCCGGGGGTGCCAACCTGAGAAGGTTGTGAAGTATGAGTCACGGGGCTATGATACGCATCCGCGTCAAGAATATCTCTGCCAAGACCACCGCGGTCATCTCCGCCCTGGTCATCTCTATCCTGGTCATCACCGTCATTATCATCCTCCTCATCCTCGTCATCGAATAGTCCCGCTGCAGCCCTACGGAGAACATCCTTAGCATTACAACGATGCCATAATTCAGTGTCATCGTGCCATAATCGAGGACAGGGCGGTAAGAGTAACGTTAAATGAATCTGGTAATCACCGTCAACGCACTCGATCATGACTCCATTCCCCTCAAGAAAATCCATACAATCAGCTAGAGTCGTGATCATCAGATGAGGCCAAAACACACCCGTCGGAGGATGAGGAGGTACTGGTCGATGGAAAATGGGGGAGATCCTCCAACTCCGGAGCCTCTCCCTGAAAAACCACTCGAAGGATCTCGGACTCTCTAAGATGAGGTGACGGTCATCCACGTCTTTCCTCACTGCCAAAACACCCTCTTTATTGGGCACACCCTCCCAAGAGAGCACCTGATCATGGGAGAGGTGGCGGATGCACTCGTGGTAGGCTTTCCTCCACTTATGCAGACCGCTCACCCCGATGGCACCATCGAGCGATGAAGGCAGCCCATGGCTCTGGGGAATCTTCAAAGATAGGAGGAGGGAGTACATGGTACTCAAAAGCCCAAACCTGCAAAACAAACACATTTACCTATGTCGGTACGAGAATCACGGTTGTGCAAATGTAATCAATGAATGAAAACACACAAGTACCTGGAGAAGGGGTGACTAAGCTTGAGGGTCTTATTGTGAGCCCTCACTGCATAATCCAAGCTGTAGTACATCTGCCCAAGTATGGCTCGAGGCCAGTGCCAGCTCGGGATGTTTGCTACATCCTCAACTACCGATATCAGTCCATAATTAATCTTGCTAGACGCTACATGAAAGAAGAGGATAGTCAAGAGGCTGATAATGAAAGCCCTCACTACCTGAGGGTGAAACTCCTCAGGAACTGGTCGAATCCTCCTCTAGTAATTGTAGAGGTCACCGTATGCTAACTTTCCCGCACAGGGAAATACGCCGAATAACTCCTCTACCTTGCTCGCCACTCGAGTCAAGGTAGGAAACTTGTCCAAAAAGATATCAAAATGGATTGTGGAGCCATCCCAACTCAAGCCAGTCATGGCCATGATATCAGAAGGAGTCATGGTCAGCTCCCTTAGGTAGATGAAAGGTGTGTGTCATCTCTGACCAATGCTCCACCATGGCAATCAGAGCAGCGTGTGATAAATGTGGCATTTAATCAGGGAGCACACTCGTGATGCCCCCAAAACTAGTGGCCCAGATGGCCGCCTCTAGATCCACATCCCTATGTATCATGGCCCACCAAGAACTAAAAGTACAAATACTAGTCGTATTCTCAAATAAATACGGCTGCAAAAAGAAAGCAAAAGAAGTGGTTAGTATTGCATCTGCGGTGCTAATTTACCCCGTAAAATCAGGAAAAGAGGGAGAAAACAAGCCCGTAAATCCAAATTTTACCTTAAGGTAACTCACAAGGAGCACCGGGAAACCAGGCATGCCAACATTACGCTAGGATGCAAAGCCTTGGATTGTCACGAAGACCCAACACCGGGAAGTGCAACCTGTGACTGGTCAGGTATCATTTCTAAACCCCGCTGCTCTTTCAATCGTGGGATCGTACTGATCTCACATTAGCAGTGATCCCACGAGGGGCAGCCTGTGAGCACGGGATTTTAATCCTCACTCGGGAGTTCAATGATGAAGTTGTAATTTATTTTCCTTTTCTAGTCTTCCACTTTGATAAGTTCTCGGAGGTCCTCGGGAGAAACATTCCTCGTTTTCTTTATAAACCTTATCGGCATTATCCCATTGGAACCGATATTACTACATCATTAGTAACTAAATCCAATTTGAACCAAAGTTAGATAAAAAAAATTAAGAGTATCAATGTAACTAATATCGGTACCAGTTCCATAACATCGGTACCGATGTGGTGACATCGGTACCAATGTTGATGAAATCGGTATCGATGTCACCCAAAAATGATATCGGTACCGATATCAGTGACATCGGTACCGATGTCACAACGGCAGTAGTAGAATGATTGTAAAATTCTAGAAATTATTGAACAAATCTTCAATAATTGATTTCCAATCACTTTCTACTGTTAAGGTGGCTGGAAATGGCCCTCCATTAATGATGGATAGGACATTAGTGGGAAGAAAATGGAGGAAAATGCCAAAAACCTATATGTAGGCTTTTTGACTTGGATTGAAGGGAGCTCACTATAAAAGCGGCTCCTATTTTGCAATTTGAGAGAGGGGGAAGAATAAAAAGGATAGAAAATATCAGTGTATTTCCAGAAAGAAAAGAAAGGTTTTATTTAACAAAAATTTAGTTTTTCATACTTGTAACCAAGCTACTTTCAAACTCATTTTGTTAAGTTTTGAATCAGTAAAATTGGATAAAGAAATCATAAACATAATCTGTAACTACACGAAAATCATTTCACTTAAAGTTTGTGGCACAGCACTTGCTCCATTACTCAGTTTTATCAAACCAAACTACCTTGACAATCAACCAAAGAAACAAGGAGGGTTTCCCGGAGGAGCTTTGCGGATCTCAGAAAAGTGGATTCTTGACTATGGGGTAAGCCTCTGAGTTCCTAGAGTTTGTGTTTACATTTATATTCTTTTCTTTTTGAAGTTTCATTTGCTTTTCGGTTTTTTCCCTTTTTTTACTCACCGATCTATTTTTCATGAATTACGATAAGAATACAGATCTTTTTTAATAATTTGTTTCATAAACATATTCTACACATCCTGAGCTTTCCGGAATGATAAAGATCACTTAAATCGGTTAAGTATAGAGAAAGTTATGGTCATTTGAAGTTTCGGATTTTTGTTGTGCCGTTTCTGCAAGTCTGGACAGGTAACATTGGTACCGATGTTACCAATGCCGGTACTGATGTTACCTAAAATTCTGTAAATTCGGTACCGATGTTACAGCTCCAGTACCGACATTACCTTTTTTTCCTGAAGAATATACAATTTTATATATTACGTATTTATTATGAGTTAATTAACAAAAATTATTTATTTACATGAACATATATAAATTAATATAATGATTTTGTATTAATCTTTTGGATATATTCCGATAGAAAATTTGAATACTGGTTTCATCTTAACCGGGTAAAATTATTACCGTATTTAAATTTCCTCGGAATATATACAAAAGATAATGATTATGTTCATGGGCCTAGAATTATTCATCGCTTATATTTATTTGTAAATAATTAAATTTATTTTAGGAAATCCCCACGAAGAGAACCTCGTTCTCGGATATCCGACTCGACAAAATTCACATACAGCATTTTCATTAATAAAATTAGCAACAAAATTGTATAAAAATGAATCATTTTTTATAACGAAAACCATGAGCCTTTGTTGGTACCTTTTTTATTTAACAAGGACACACGGGTCTTTCCAAACATTAAATTCGAACATATGTGGTGCACTGGCACATATTCGTATTGTGAAAATAATTCGTATTAATCTTTGTGGATGTAGGCAGAATAAGTTAGATGTATGCTTAGGATTTTATTTTCCTTTGGGTGTCATATTTATTTTAATAAAAATTATGTATTTGATAGATCGGTTGTATAATAGGATATTGATGTATTCATTCACCTAGATTTTCGATGTATTTAGGCGATTTGTAAAACCCTTAAACCAATGATGTAATTAATCCCCCATAGACTAGGCGCATTTTAATTTTCTACGTATTTACTTTCTGCAATTTATTTATCGCTTTATGCATATGGTAAAAAACTAAAAAACAACAAAAATATCTAGTCCAGTTCGAATATTATAAATGTGGTTTCTCACATAGTGTAATTTAACTCAAATGACGATGAAATAGATAACACATCCCGTACCCGAATCTCTATTTTGTGGTATGGATTAGACAAACAGATCTAAGCTGTACCAAATTTTCCTGGAAGAGCTTATCCGGGTGGCGACTCTGTAACACAGACTAGGGATCCTGATCTCGAGTCTTTTAAGTTTGAAACACACTTTTCAAACAAAACCTCTTTTCCAATGCACTCTCTCGGAGCCGAAAAACCAATTTCCATTTTCAAAAACCCCATGCCCCTATCACGGGGCCGGCGCCTCGCGGTGACTGCGCGGGTGGAACATCGTCTGCTCACACCACCTACACTTGATAAGATTCATAATGTGTTCCATGTATCAATGTTAAGGAGGTAAAGGTCAGATCCGTCACATATATTATCTCCTAACGCCATCGAGATAGGACCTGACTTGATGTATGAAGAAAAACCAGTTCAACTCTTGGCGATGGAAGTTAAAACATTGAGAAACAAGTCCATTCCATTGGTGAAAGTTTTATGGAGAAATCATAAAATTGAAGAAGCAACTTGGGAACCAGAGGAAGCAATGAGAATTCAGTATCCGCAACTATTTACCCCAGGTAATTTTTGGGATGAAAATTCTTAAGTGGGGAAGAATTGTAACACCCCAAAATTTCTAAATTTTGACATCGGTATATTGTTACAAAATTAAAGGAATGATAAGAAAAAGTTAAAGTTCGGTAATAGTCAAACAGAGCGAAGTTTGACCGCCAGTCAAACTTTGACCCGAAACTATACAACTTAAGACAAAAAATTCTATAATTATAATTCATACAAGAGAGAATATATAAGCTATCATGGGAACTTATAATTGTATGTGTACGGAGTTAAATTATAAGGTTATAAGACGGCTTAACCGAGAAAATGTGATAAGTACATAATATAATTGAACTAAGGGCAAACGAGTAATTTCACATCAAATAGTTTAATAAATATTTCCACATCTCTTCTTCTCATGCGTAATCTTCATCTCTTCTTCATTTCTCCATTTTTCTTCCTTAGTCATCCCATTTCTTTCAAAATCTCCATAACTTAAAAACTTTTGATTTCTTTGTTTCGATTTCGAATCCTTGTTAGAAATCGATCTCTAAGCCTTCTATCATCATCAATTTCATTGAATCAAGGCTAGGAGAATAGAATTTCAGATTCTAAGTTCTTGGTGAATAGTAAACTGAATTGGGGGTACGTGAAATTAAGGTTTCATTAGTATAGATCATGATAGATTAAACATATTTAAAGTATTTAAAGGTATATTTAAGTACTATTTTGATAGAATGAATTATGATTATTGTAGATGAAGCTAATATAAACAGATCAAAGGGGAAAGAGGTGGAAGGAGACCATTAAAGAGCTTAAAAGAGGTTTGTGTACACTAATTTCGAAATTTCGGTGTTGTTGGAAACTTTTCAGATTGTACCTCTATTTTTCTTTTAATTTTTCTCATGTTATAATACTCAGATTTGAGCAATTCTTGACTCTTTTGATATTAGGAGAAATTGAACTAAATATGTTTAGAAGGAACCAAATTGAATTTCGTTCATTTACTATGTCAAATTTTAGTTTGAAGTTGAATCATGAAATCTATTTTTGGAAGTTTTTCAGTTTGCACACTGTTCAGTATTTTGAGTATAAATTGATCAATATTAATTGGATATCTGTGATTCTTATGGTATTAAAAATCTGAGACATAGGGCTAGGTATTTTAAGAATTAACCTTTTTGATTTGAAGACGTTTTAATAGAGAAAAATGTAGGGGAAGTCAGGTCACGAAATCTGGAAATTTTTGAAAACACGAATGCTAATTTTATTATGTTTTATTGATATTTAAGGATTGAAAATTTAAAGATTTGAGATTCTTAATACATGACTTTGTGTAAAATTATATTGATAATATAATACTGAATTTATAAGTATTTTTGTGTAATTGTTGCCCTTAGTAAATTAGTAGAAAATGGGTTCAGGTATATTGGCGCCAATAAAGGGGGGTACAGAACTGTATAAACAATTGGAGCTTTGTCTCTGGGGCTTTGTGTCGATACTGTGATTACTGATTTCAAGAGTTTCGGCTTCGGGCTTTGTGCCATTATTAGAAGCTTCAGCTTCGGGCTTTGTGCCGTTATTAGGAGCTTCGGGTTCGAGCTTTGTGCCAACCCCCGTATCTAATATCATTAGCGATGCTTAGTTTATTTCGAACAATTATTGTTTATGGCTATAAGTAAAACTTTTGGAGACGAGTTTTGTATGTATATTGAAATTTTGAAATGTGTTTTGCATGATTTTATTTGCTCACAAATAACTTGTATTTTATGTTTTCAATTCTATAAAATCAGAATTAGTGTACATCACTAAGAAAATTGCTTAGCGTATAGTTGTTTCCTACACGCAGATTCAGAAGCTCTGTATATAGTGTGGACCAGGGTGGTATAAGTGGATCAGCTTAAAGAATACAAAAAGGGAAAAGACTCAAGGTGGATTATTATTATTATTTTCATATAACAATTTGGTTTAGACTCTTTGAAAGAGGATGGCGTTTTTTTTAGCTCTGCTAGGGTTTAGTCTTTTATCGTCTCCGGAACTCCTCTAGTTTTCCGGTTACCACCTCCTTTGTCGGTGGTGATCACTTGCTCTCCGACTGCTTCTTCTCCATCGCTCCTGCGTTTCTTCCTTTCTCTTTTTCTTCTTGTTTTCGACTTCAGCATAGCCCATCTTTTTGACAGAAAGTCATTCTCATCGGCAACTACCAAGGCTTCCCAGGTTCAAAAACCTTCTTACGTAGAAACCGTCCATGGTGGACCGGTGCAAGAGCATCCAATAATGGCTACGGCCACTGTCAGCGATAAGGGAGGCATGAAATCGGTACGTATCACTCAAGGAATATATGATCAGCGGGTTAAGCTATGCGCCAATTCTTTGATTGGCAGAATTATTCTAGGGAAAGGTATCACACCTAAGAAAACTAATGAGCTTAAAGTTCAATTATCCAAGATTTGGAATTTGACTACTCCATGGCAGTTGATCTCGATTGGTCACGGTTTTTTCCACATCATGTTAAGTTCGTTGGAGGCAAAAAAACATGGTTTGGAGCAAAGGCAATCTTAACCTAAAGCCTGGTCTTTTTAGAATTCAGCTATGGGTTCCCTATTTCAATCCCTATGAACAATAGGCAACAAACGCTCAGGTGTGGGTTCGTCTGCAAGCGCTGCCATGGGAGTATTGGGACCCAAGAACACTAGCTGAAATAACTAGTTGCTTCGGAGTTTTGTTACGTGTTGACAGGGCAATGAGGGAGAGCAGCTTCGGTCATTATGCGAGGGTTTTAGTGGACGTTGACATGTCAACGTCGCTCCCGGGATCAATCGGTGTAGAGAGAGATGGTGGTGAATTATGGATTGAATTATTGTATGAAAATCTGCCAGATTTTTGTAAGGTGTGCGGGTCTGTCGGTCATAAATCATATGATTGTAGAAGGAATAAGAAACCGAAGGTTCCCAAAAGGCCGATGGAAAAACAAACAGATCAGAGCCAAAACATTGAGATTTTACAACAAAGCAAACCTAGGCAGAAAGCTTTGGCAGATAGATTGAAGAGTACTAATGAAGTCCCTATGGCCTTGGTCTTTATAAATATAGAATCAGATTTGCGTAGTCAAGATAACAGGGAGAGTGAGAAAACCTCAGACTCGGATAAGGACCTTTCGGATGGGGAGCCTGTTGAGACTGACTCCCAAGCTGTTGTTGTCGGGACCAAGGAGAAGGTCAATGTTTCGAATCCAGATGGAATCAACCTAGAGGTTAATATCATTAATGGAGAGAACCATGCAGTTGTTAATTTCAACTCGGATCAACATGAAAAGGATCAAGAACATCGTTCTTGGAGTGATATGGCTGAGGAAGAGGAGGATGAAACTCCATGGTTCACTGCAAGAGGAAAGAAAGTTTCTAGGGGAAGTGGTAGAGAGTTAATGCAACGAAAGAGCACCGTGGGGTCCTCATCGCGTTCTACGCGATAGTTAACCAAAAGACACACTTAATGATTGTTCTTTTTTGGAACTGTAGGGGTATTGGCAATGTGGATACCCAATTGCACCTAAAAAATTTAGTTATGGTTCACAAACCACTATTATTATGTCTTGCAGAGCTGATGGTTAGATTTAATAGAATTGCTCCTTCGTATTGGCGTCGTTTAGGTTTTGTTTTGATTGGGGAAAATGATAAGCCGGTTCCAACTATGTGGGTCCTCATATCTACTCATTGTGAATGGCAAGATGATGTTATTCTCACTATGGACCAGCTGGTTCATGTTCGTCTACGTAGAAATACCTCGGTCTTGGATTTTGGTTTTATCTATGGGAGTACGAATTTAAATCAGCGTCGTGATTTGTATGACATGATTCGTCTAGGGGCCGCCTCTATGGAATCTAATCGTGTTTGGCTAGGGGATTTTAATGCAATATTGGGCAGTCATGAGAAGCTTGGCCACTCACCTAGCACGAGCTCGTGTAATGATTTTTTGTCTTGTATAGATGACGCTTAGTTGGTTGATGTTGCAGCAGCATGTCCTTTTTTTACCTCGTCTAATAATAGAATGGGTGAGGAGAGGGTAGAATCGAGGCTGGATATGGCACTGGTTGATGCTGAATTTTCAGATTTTTGTAGTTCCTACAGCTGCACGGTACTTGCCCGACACTGCTCGGATCACCACCCTTTGCTTTTTACGGCTTTGATGGAAGTGGATAGAGTCTCTCGGTTCCGATTTCAATCCATGTGGATCACACATAGCTCGCTACGTAATACTATTGAAGAATTTTGGAAAGGTATTTTTCCCTCTCTTCCTCTGATTCAGTCTATTTTGCTTAAATTACGGATGCTCCGACCGATTCTTCATACTTGGAATAAAGAAGTTTTTGGAAATTTGGATGAGAATATTCGGAATAGTGAGAGAGCTCTTTTGGATATTCAAAATTGGATATCATTGAATGGTTTGGATGATAATTTAATTATGGAAGAGATGGCAGCTCACTCTTGTCTTGAATTGCATCTTCGTCAGAAAGAGATTTATTTTAAGGAAAAAAGCGGAGCTCGTTGGCTTAAAGAGGGAGATAGGAACACAACTTTTTTCCATCGTGCAACGAATATACGTAGGGCTTCTATTGGAATCAAAGCGTTGATTATTAATGACGTTTTAACTACGGACATCGAGCTGATTTCAGAACATATGGTTGATTATTACAGCCGTATTTTTTCTTCTGACCATTCAGTCCAAGTAGATCCACAGCTGGTTCGGTCAGTTATTCCTAATTATGTAACATTAGAGGAAATTAAAATTTTAACGGCAAGGCCGAGCAGTGATCTGATCAGGGAGACGGTCTTTAGCATGGATGCTACAAGCGCGTTGGGTCCGGATGGTTTCACAGGAATCTTTTTTCAGGAATTTTGGAATATTGTTGGGGATGACGTTTGTAGAGCTATCTATCAATTTTTTGACACGGGCCACATGCTACCGGGGCTGAACTCTAGTCTTATGATTCTCATCCCTAAAATGGAAGGTGCAGTTAAGGCGGAGGACTTTCGTCCGATTGCAATGTCTAACTTTATTTTCAAGATTATTAAAAAGATCATAGCCTGCTGCCTGAATGTGATTGCAGCTAGGATCATTTCGTTTAATCAATTTGGTTTCATTAAAGGTAGAAGCATTCATGAATGCATCGCCATGGCTTCGAAGGGGATTAATCTTTTGAATCAAAGAAGTTTCGGTGGCAAATAGCTTTAAAAATTGACATTCGATAGGCTTTTGATACTCTTGACTGGAATTTCCTCATTGCGGTTCTTCAATCTTTCGGCTTTAATGGTGTTTTTATTGGTTGGATTCGAAGCATCCTCAGCTCGGCTAGGCTCTCAATTCTCACACCGTTTGGACAACGTGGCTTTTTTAATTGTTCTCGGGGTGTAAGATAGGGAGATCCGCTCTCTCCGTTGCTTTTTTGTTTAGCAGAGGACGTCTTGAGTAGGCTGCTGTCATCGCTAGTGGATTCAGGGAATATCAGTCAGATGCGATATACCTCTGAGGTTTCTTTTCCATCTCATATGTTATATGCAGATGACATCCTTGTTTTTTGCAAGGCTATAAGGTCCAATATGAATGTGATATGAAATGTATTTGAATTATATGGAAACAACTCGGGACAGGGCGTAAATTGGTGCAAATCGCTTGTTTATTTCGGGGACTCGGTTTAGGCTGCTAGGGCTGACATATTGGCTGATTTGTTAGGTATTACTAAAGGTAATATCCCTTTCTCATATCTTGGGGTTCCTCTTTTTCATAGCTCACCAAAGGCGCTATATTTGAGACCAATATTTGATAGAATTATACAACGTTTTGCGGGTTGGATGGGCAGCGCTCTCTCCATGGCAGGCCGCATAGTTCTTGTCAAATTTGTTATCAATAACTCTTTGCTTCATTCGTTCATGGTCTACAAATGGCCTCAATCCTTATTGAAAGGTCTTGAACGTGCGGTGAGGAATTTTATTTGGAACGGTAGCATTGAGAAAAGGAAATTAATCACAGTTCCATGGAAAACCTGTTAGAGGCTGACTGCACTTGGTGGGATTGGTTTGAAAAAATTCGAAGATATAAACATCTCAATGTTAGCTAAGCTAGCTTGGGGGCTGATTACTAGTAGAAGTGGTTTCCTTCCTCTTTTGCACAATCGGTTCTTAAAGAACGATCTTGCAAGTGATTGGATAAATAATTCCAGCATTTGGAATTCAATTCGACAGGCGTATGGTATGCTTCGTGAGAATATGGTGTGGTTTCTTAGTGACATATCTGATTTAAACTTCTGGAATTCGAAATGGTTCCCTCGGAGAAATTTTAAATCTTCCCGTTGCTGATTGTGCTAGGAGAACGGACTTGGTTAAACATTTTTTGTCGGATGGCTCCTGGTCCAATCTTCCTGCAGATTTGCCACCTCTCGTTCAGCAGCAAATCAAGGAGATCAGACTCTTGGGAGACGAGCTAGACACGGCCTTTTGGAAGCCGGCAAGTGATGGTATCTTTTCCGTCAAGCATTTTTATCAATGGCTTTAACCGGAGCATAATAGCTGTCCTATTTCGAAGAAAATTTGGCATTCAACAATTGCTCCTTCACATTCTATTACATGCTGGAAATTAGTTAGTGGTTACATCCCCATCCACGACTCTCTCATTCGAAAGGGCATTAATATTGTCTCTATGTGTTGTCTTTGTAAAAGGCATGTCGAGGATAAAAACCATCTTTTTGCTACTTGTTCATTTGCGCGGTCCTTGTGGTTAGCTCTCCAGTCGCTGTTTGGGAGATCTTTCAGCACTGATTTGGACATCATAGAAGTAATATCAGCAGCTTTTATTCATAACTTCAGTCCCCAAGTCCAGGTGCTTTGGAATTCCGGTGTAGTCAATGTTATTTGGCTTATTTGGCAAGCAAGAAACAAGTACATCTTTGAAGATGAGCAGCCCAACATTCACCTATCCCTTCAAAGGCTTTGGGAAATTCTTCGTAGAACAGATAAAATCGGTTTTGGTATAATCTGGAATTCAGAAACGGAAAAGAGAACGCTGGAAAATCTGGGTATCTCGCCTAGGCTTCGTAAGGCGCCCCGAGTGATTGGTGTAAGATGGTTTCGGCCACAAGAGGGCTGGTTGAAGGTCAACACTGACGCCTCAACTGAGGGGACTCCGGGTCCTTCGGGATGTGGAGGGGTATTTCGAAATGCTAATGGTATTTTTGTTTATGGTTTTTCTTTCTACAGGACATCGTCTTTTACTTTTGTTGCGGAGTTGGAGGCGGCTATTTTTGCAATAAAAATG
Source organism: Euphorbia schlechtendalii (assembly GCA_949673415.1). Taxonomy (NCBI): domain Eukaryota; kingdom Viridiplantae; phylum Streptophyta; class Magnoliopsida; order Malpighiales; family Euphorbiaceae; genus Euphorbia; species Euphorbia schlechtendalii. The sequence goes on along the minus strand of CATIWQ010148693.1, from coordinate 2,003 downwards.
GCAGCGAATAAAGGCTGGAACCGGCTTTGGATTGAAAGTAACTCGACCTTTGTAGTTCAACTTTTTCGTTCGAAGAATACGAGAGTCCCTTGGCACTTATGGGCAGACTGGATGGATTGTCTACGGATGTTGAAAACGATGCAAATTTTAATTACGCATGTGTTTAGAGAAGGAAATATGGTAGCGGATGCCCTGGCCAATCACGGCCGTATTTCCCAAACGAGCTCGGAATGGCTTCAAGCCCCTTTTTTCTACCGCGGGTTGCTCTATCATGATTTGAATGGCTTGTGTAATTATCGTTTTAGATAGTTTTGTGTCTTAGCTTCTTTTTCTTTTTTTCCTTTGTTCCTGCTTTGTAACAACTTTTTCTTTTTATTTTAATAAAGCTTTAAGGGGGTTGTTTGGAGCGGGGAAGGGCGGGTCCCCCCTAGTGCTAGTTCCTTGGCCTGCCTTCGGGTGTGGGTTGTAAGTGGCGCTTTCACTGAGGGACTAATGTCACCCTCGCTTCTTTCTTCCTGTCCCTAATCTTATTCAAAAAAACAATTTGGTTTATTAAATAATGGCATGTGCTGGTTAGTGTGAGGAGCGAGTATTGCATTTTGATAATATTTGGAGTTTTTGTATATGAATATTGAAAGTAAATTTGCTTAAATATTAATGTAAATAAAATGGTGGATTGATAAGTTACTGGTAGTTACTGTAACCGTGACACTCCTGATCAAGGGGTGTTACATTTGGTGATATCAGAGTGTGGTTTAGGCGATTCTAGGATTAGCTTGTACATGCCATTTAGGAATAAATATGAAGTATAAGTTATTGATCCTCTTTGGACATGGTAGCTGGCTTCCTCAAGGCAAGCTTGGCAAGTGATGAGATTGTAGATTATGGTCCAAGAACCATAACACGCTCTGATGTCATGATAAACTACTGAAAAATGTATTTGGTAATTGTTTCTGTCATTATTTTTGTTGTGTGTTGAAATGGAGAATTACACTGCTTTATATAGCAGATTTGCAAAGAAGATAAAGGAAGGACATTGAATGAAAATAAATGTATTTCTATAACTAAAAACTGTAATTGAGGGAATCCTGAATCTGTGGCTGTTAATTGGGATATGATGAATCTGATTTTGATCCCAAATATCTTTCTTTTCTAACACTTTAAAATAGAATTGTTTTCGCGATAAACCAAATTAAAACTAAAATATTAGAAAATTTCACTACTAAACTAAACAAGAAGAGGAAATAAAATAAACTAAACAAGACAAGGAAGTTCAAAACCATGAAAAGTATATTTTACAGCAATCCAATACAAGCACATCCGAAAGCTAACAAGTTAATTATTTTTCTTTAAAACATACAGAGTCAACATATATAAACCACCATCAATTAGTTTGAACTAAAATTCTTTTTCTGAACACATTCTATAATATCTATGATGATATTCCATGACACTGCAGAATAGAGTATTAGATTGTATATTTACATGATCCAATTCAAATAACTGAAATATTAAATTCTGCCCGGAATTACCCCACAAGTACTCCCCCATGAAAAGACGAAAATGCAACTATCAGAAAAACTACGGGTTTTCGTGAAAAACGCTTGGCCACTGTGCAAGCATTTTAAGAAAGGAAGAACGAAAGTTGATTATTGTTACTTGAAGGGTATTTTCGTCTTTACATGGGATGGTGAAAATAATTCTGGGGCGGCAAACAGCATAGATCGTTATAAATTTCAAAGGAAAAATGCTTACAAATGTGTAGGTTCATAAAGGTCAACATCTCTACTAGAGAGAGAAACGGTGGAATCAATCCATGGACCAACCGTTGATGTACTACTCTTTTGAGGTTGACTTTCTTGAGAAGAGTTAGTTTGAGTGTCCTGTGACTGAATTTCAAAGGCTTTAAACCTAGCTATAGCTTCCTCATCAATGGAACCTCTCTTGACAATTGGACCTTCAACTGCAACTTTGCCTTCCACCATCTTAACAACTGAAGACAT
>CATIWQ010148682.1:0-26968 GCA_949673415.1 Euphorbia schlechtendalii | reverse complement strand
AATATCGAACAAACGAATATTGAAGAATGAAAACTTTTATTGATAAGTGATTTGTAAGTACACTTATACAACAATCGCTCGAGAATATAGAGAAATCTAGTGATCGAAACAAGGATTCGAATCACTTAAACATTTTCTCGCTAATGCTTATGAACGTAGCGAATTCTCTATCTACACACACTATATATAACCCTATAATTACATTCTAATGCTCTCCTCTCTGGTTACACTCTATGTTAAACACCATGCATGAAATTTGTGAGGGTTTGGAGCCCTATTTATAGAGTTCGAAGGGTTGCGTCTATCCAAACGAAGGGTTGTGTCCATTGGTGAATGATTGCATCTCTTCATTGTGATTGTTTGAGAAGCTTTGATTTAATCCACAATGGATAGGCACCTTTTCATGATTGGTTGACTTCTGATAAGTGTCTTTTCATTGGTAGTTGATGGCAGTTGATGGTAGTTAATCATACTTATCAGGCGGTTGGTAGTTAAGAAGATAGAACCAGAAAACCATCCATGTCGTGATCGCGATATACATGTCACGATTATGAATCTTTGATTGGCAGACTTCTATTCTGAAGAAGAATAAGTCATGACCATGAATGATTATTGTGACCATGAATTGAGTTTTCTTCAGAATTCTCCTTGTAACTTCACTGATCTTTGATAGCTTCAATCGTATGCCAAATCTTTGAGTTCCATGCATCTTTTTGCACCTTTTTCACTCTTTTTTCATAGAATTCCATTTTAGATCATTTTACTCCCAAGATTTACCTAGTATCTGCATTTGCATAAAAAACATCTACATACCACCTGAAATCTTTTATATGAAGTATAAAAATGACTTAATTCATAGTGTTTATTGTGTAAAATTAATATGATAATAAGTGTAATTGTACACTTATCATGAAGAAAAGAAGATGTGCTGCTAGTCCAAATTTATATTGATGATATCATTTTTGGAGTAACTGATGAGAAGCTATGCAAAGAGTTCAACAAGTAATGAAGAGCAAATTTGAAATGTCAATGATGAGAGCTAAAATTTTTCCTTGGACTTCAAATCAAGCAAAGTAAAGATGGAATCTCATCAGCCAAGCAAAGTATGCCCAAGCAGTCCAGAAGAAATTTGATATGGAGCATTCGAAGCTAATGTCCACTCCCATGGCCACTAGCACTATCTTAAGTAAGGATGAAGTAGACAAAAAGTTCTATGCAGGCATTATTGGTTCTCTCCTTTACTTAAGTGGTAGTAGGCCTTATATTCAATATGTTGTGTGCTATTACGCATGTTATCAAGATAACCCCAAAGATCTCACTTAGAAAATGTTAAGAGAATTCTCCAGTCTTGTGAGGTTCTCTTAGTGTAGGTCTCTAGTATCCTAATAGCTCAAATTTCACTCCCAGAGTTTTCACAGATGCTGACTATGGTAGAGACAAGCTTGACAGGAAAAACCCCAAAGGAGGATGCCATTTTCTTGGAGAATTTCTTTTCTCATGGTATAACAAGAAGCAAACTTCTATTACGTTGAGTAAATGGCGGCAAGAAGTTGTGTAGCACAACTACCATGGATTAAACAGCAATTGAAAGATTATGGTATAAATTCAAAATGCGTTAAAGTTATGTGTGATAACAAAAGCATAATCAACCTATCCAAGAATCTAGTTCAACATGGTAGGATGAAGCATGTCAATATAAGGCATCACTTCATAAGGTATCATGTGCTAAGGAGAGATATCAAATTGGAGTATGTTCCTTTGGAGGAACAGCGAGCTGACATATTCACCAAACCTTTGACCAAGGAGTAGTTCAATATTCTAAGGAAGCTTATTGGACTAGCGAACCCCATTTAAAGAAAAATCAAGAAATTTAGCTAAGTGTTGGAAATCAAATTCTAACTCAACCGAATGAGTTAACATGTATTTTACACTTTCTATATTTTGAAGTAACACTGTTTCGTGATTAAAAATCAAAACCAACTTTATTCAAAGGACATTTTTGAATTGGAACCGTCTACTACTAAACTCACTATTTTACTATGTCGGTTAATTAAGTGTTAATCTCTACATTGATTTTATCTTCTATTTTGCATGTGCCACATATCACTGCAAGTTGAAGATTTCTTATAAAAGTTGCGATGAGATGAAGAGAGATGTTACTTGCTTTTTGAAATTATAATCACTTCAACTGCAAAGAACCCTAATTTTCTCTCTACTCTCAAATTTCTCTCAACTAAAATGGTTAAACACCAAGAGGACTCTTAAGCTTCAAGGAGAATCGAAGAAGAAGATTTTTGTGCACATCAACAAATCGTGGTAGAGGATTGTGTTCTCCCATGGAACCGTCTTCACAAAAGTGGAATGGGCTGAGAATCTAGATTTTGGTCTGGGGTTTGAGGTCAACTATGAAAGCCTTCAGGCTAAACAAGTTCATGCATAAGGTGATCAAACGAATTTTTGTTGCTTGAAGGTCCTACTATCAAAAGCCTAATCAAAGGCTTCTACTCAAACCTCTACATAATCCAAGGCTATGATGATGTTCTCATGGTGGAGTTCAACAACATCTCATACCTGATCTATTCTGAGTTGGTGTCTAATCTCCTGAATATGCATTTGAAAGATACAAGGCTAAAAGTAGTTGTCCCACAAGATTGGGAACCCCTTACTAACTACTTAGCTGAAAGTAGTTGTCATGAGCTTCTCGTAAAGCTACTTTTACTCAAGAATGGGTTATTGAGCAGCTACACCTACTTTGAGAGGTGTGTGGACTAACATATGGTAGACGGTATGCAACTGAACTAGCTAGTGTTGCTTAAAACTCATACATGGGTATTGGATACTAGTTGGGTTACTCAAATCTGTACTTCTGTGCAAGAGTTGCGGAACAGTATGAGGCTTGCAAAGAGGGAAATGGACCTAAGAGTTGGAAATGAAGCATAGGTTGCTACAATAATTATGGGGACATATAGCATTTCTTTTCATGTTGCCTTGTTTTAGTTTTGAATAATTGCTATTATATTCCTGCTATCACTAAGAATATTATTTTTGTTACACATTCAGTAACAGGAGGATTTGAGATTTTATTTTTAAATAATAATTATCATATTTGGTGTGATAATATTCTTTATGCTTGTGGAATTGTGTGTGAATGGCATTTACGTTCGACATACTAAAATTGTGATTGTAAATATGAACATTTCTAAGAAATCGAAGATAGATAATGAGAAATCTTCATTCATCTAGGGCATATAAATGAGACTCACTTATCTAAGTTGCATAAATGTTGTGACTTGGGCCTAATGGAATGGGAATCCTATGGGGCATGAGAAACTTGTTGAAAGAGCAAGATGACAAAGAAACCTTTCAAAAGAAAGGGTAAATGTGCGAAGAGTACTTTGGAAATAATACATTCCAATGTATGTGGTCCAATGGGTGTTAAGACACATGAAGGTTTTGTCTACTTCATAACATTTATCAATGAATATTTACGGTATGGTTATTTGTACCTAATGAAGCACAAGTCTGAAATTTTTGAGAAATTCAAAGAGTTCAGAACCGAAGTAGAGAAACATCTTAGGAAAAGTATCAAGACCCTTTGATCAGATCGAGGTGATGAATACTTAAGCTAAGAGTTTCAAGATCATCTAAGGGATAATGGAATTTTATCCCAATGGATACCTCCTTATAAACCCCAACACAATGGAGTGTCGAAAAGGAGAAATCGAACTCTACTCGCATGGTTTGGTCCATGATGAGCCAAGTAGAACTCAACATATCCTTTTAGGGTTATGCACTTGAGAGTGCAATTTATATTCTAAAAAGAGTACCCTCGAAATCAATTGATCAAACACCATATGAAATGTGGTATGGTAAGAAACCAGCCCATTCTCACCTGAGAGTTTGAGGATGTCCAACTTTTGTAAAGAGGACAAGTTCAAATAAGCTGGGGGATAATTCTAATAGGTGTATACTTGTAGGTTACCCTAAGGAGGCTATGGGTTATACCTTCTACGATTCCAAAAAACAAAAGGTACTTGAATCTAGGAATGCTCAATTTCTCGAGGAACACATACTTGGGAAAGCTAATGGGAGCAATCTTGAGCTAGGTGCTCAAGAAGATAAAATAGACAATCAACTAATTGTTCCTACACCTATTACACATGAAAGTGTAAGCATGGAATAACCTATTATAACACCAACATTGCATAGGTCAGGTTGGGCTCACATCATTCTCGAGAGATACAGTTATTAATCATCAATGATAAGTAGATCTTCCTTATGGAAGATGATGGGCCCAAGACTTACAAGGAGGCAATGGATGGTTCAAAATCTGACAAACGGTTTACAACCATGAAGTCAAAGATGGACTCCATTTACGAAAATGAAGTCTGGAACTTGGTGGATGCTCCAAGTGGACTTAGGCCCATAGGATGCAAATGGGTTTTCAAGAAGAAAACTAATATGGATGGTAGTGTAATCACCTATAAAGCAAGGCTAGTTGCATATGTTATAGTCAAAAGGAAGGTATTGATTATGATGAAACCATTTCACAAGTAGCCATGCTGAAGTCTATTATGATACTCCTTGCCACCGCTACTCATCACCGTTATGATATCTGGCAGATGGATGTGAAAATTGCATTCTAATGTGAACCTCGATTGGGATGTATATATAATACAACTCAAAGGTTTTACATCTCAAGATGAAGGTATGAAAGTTGCAAAGGTCCATCTATGGACTTAAGCAAGCATTAAGGAGTTGGAATATTAGGTTTGATGAAATAATTTGAAAAATTTGTTTTTTTCCAAATGCTAATGAGCCCTATGTATATAAGAAGAGTAGTGGGAGTGTGATTGTTTTCCTTGTATTATATGTCGATGATATCTTGCTGATAGGAAACGAATTTCCTTTTCTTCAAATAGTTAAGTCATGGTTGTCAAAGAAGTTCTCCATGAAAGACTTTGGAGAAGAATCTTTTATACTTAGTATAAAGATCTACCATGATAGATCCAGGAGGCTGCTAGGTCTTTCTCAAAGTACATACATAGACAAGGTTTTGGCTAGATTTAACCTTGAGATGTCAAGAAAGGGTTACCTTCCAATGACTCATGGGATTAACCTTTCTAAATTTGAGTGTCCGAGAACACAAGAGGAGAGACTACACATGAATGGAATACCCTATGCTTCAACAATAGGATCCATCATGTATGCTATGGTATGCACTCGACCAAACATCTCACATGCATTGAACACCACAACCATATTTCAATCAGATCCAGGTGAGAAGCACTGGATGGTCGTTAAAACTATCCTCAAGTACTTACGAAGAGCTAAAGATATGATTTTAGTTTATGGAGAAAGTGACCTATCTGTGAAGGGATACACAGACACGAGTTTCAGTTTAACAAGGATAAATACAAGTCTTAATAAGTTTTGTGTTTATGTTAAATGGAGAGGCAGCTGTTTGGAAAAGTTTCAAACAAGATATGATTACTAATTCAACCAATGAGTCTAAGTATATAGCTACTTCTGAAGCAACTATGCAAGTTGTGGGGATTAAGGGATTTTTTGGTGTCTTGGCATTGTGTCCAACTTTGTAAATCCAATAGTGTTCTATTGTGATAAAAATGGGGCTATAGTCTAGGCAAAGGAATAACATTCTCATCAAAGAAGCAGAAACATACTCAGAATATACCATCTTATTCACGAGATAGTAACTAGAAATAATATAAGCTTGGAATACATCCATACGGATCAGAATCTAGCGAATGGGGTAACAAAGCCGTTAACTTAGTTTAAGCATGACTAGAATGTTAACGAGTATGGCATGAAGCACATGGGCAAATGGTTTAAGTGCAAATGGGAGTTAGTTATGCTGTATTCCCTAGAGGGAATTAGGGGGATATGTCTTTATTAGTCACTAATGTTCAAACAATTTCACATTATTGTTTATCAATAATAAGGTATCTTTGTTACATATCAATGATTGTTTCTAAATTATATATCTAGCAGGTATTATATATGATATTATTTATATGTATATGTTATTGATATAATAAGATAAAGTCTGTGGGAGATATGTGGTGTGAGAACTGCACACGCATGCTACTATGAAAAGTCTAAATATCCCTAGTCATTGTTTCATTGAGACTAGACATCAATGAAGTGGACAGACTAGCATGTGTAAGCTTACTCCTTGGGTTTGATCCAAGCAACTGACCTCACAAGCTAAATGTGGTACCTTGAGTTTACACATGAATGTATTTGGGTAATACATTAGAGATCACTATAAGATAGACACTTAGAAATAATTATATTCGTGAGTTGGTGTCATGTTTTATTGCTGTAATAGTACAAGTATCCGTAGACCTGAGATACTGGTTACTTTGTGTGAGAGTTGCTATACTTTGGTTATACTTATTGATACCTTGGCGATCAGGATGATAAGGATGATTACGGGTATAGAGATGATCATTCATTGGTAAGACGAGTAGTCAATATGGGATCGATCTCTCCTGATATAGTGATATAATGGGAGTTGTACCTTAAGGCCTCTTGTTGAAGTGGCACACTCCAAACCTCTAATCAGAGTATGAGATTTATAGAATGGGTTTCTAGTTAATTTTGATACATAATGACGAGTGGTGTTCTTCATGAATAAGTTTAATTCTAGGATATCTACGGCTATTACATAGCTAACACTTAATCTGAGCTTAATAAATTAGACGATACTTAACCTGAAAGAAGGAGCGTATTGTAATAATTATTATTGCACAATCTGATCTAGTCACAAGCACGTGACTTTTCGAGTATCGAGGGATCATATGCTTTTGGTAGAAAACTCATTTGATCGTCTAGAGTTATTGGGTTCTATATCGGTCTGGAATAATGAGCCTAAAGGTTCCCGAATGGGAAGCCAAGTTAAGGTTAACCTTTAGCGGCTCTATACTTCGGGATCTTATGAGGTCACACACATTGGGTCTTTTACTAAACTAAATAAAGAACTTATAGACTGGGTCTATATTGAGAATATAAGGGACAGTCAAACTCATTGGATGAATCATTATTTGGTTGGACCAAATAATAATTAAAGGAGTATTTAATGAGAAATAAATTTGTGCTAAAAAAAAGAGAATTTTTTCCATTTCGAGTGGGCTCGCGAATATGGGTTATTCGAGAGTGGGGTTTGCGTGGTAGCCTCACGAGCACCTCATGTGTGCTCGTGGGCCACAGGCATACGCTATCACATACCGGTGGGCTGTATACCTGCAAGCGCTAGGTAGCGCTTGCATGGGCCTACAGTGCAAGCCCACCGGCACAGCTTATAAGTTGGGCTTATGACAAGGCAAGCCTGTTAGGGATTACCTTAAGGAGCAATGCTCAACCCGCGCAATTGGGCTATGCGGGTTGGTTTGACCTGTGGAGCTTAGAGCTCCGCACGGTCAACCAGCATGTGGGATGGGAAATCCCATCCCGCATTGATAAAAAGGGGGAGCATGTTGCTCTCCTTCTCATTTATTCATTACTTCAGCTCAACCTTTCTTTCTGAGTTTTGACTTCTTTTCTTTGCGAGTTTTTACGAGATCCTCCATGAGTTTCTCGCTTTTGCAAGAATTCTTTTGAAGGCTTATTCCTATTTTAGATAGAGCATTCTCAGTTATATTTTCAGGTTGGTCTATGAACTGTATAGCAGTTGCTTGTTAACTAACAAGTTCTTTCTCTATGTGCGGTTTTGGTCGTTTGGGTCTGTTGAACCCAAGTTAATAGTACTTCACAATACTTAAAATGTTTTAGAAATAACAAACTGACTAGGATAGTGAAATTAATTGAGTACTAGACTCTTAATTAATCAAGATTACCTGAGTTAGTTTAAGGGAAACAACTCAGTTTATTGTGTGATTAGTTATGTTATAGCTTAGAGTAAGAAAAGCAGAGTCAGCCGAGTATTACATAGTTTATAAAGATATAGACTCAGCTAAGCTGAGTGAGCTTTTTATGATAAAAGTTGAGTTACATTGACACTTAGAGAAATACTTGACACATATGTGTTGAACGATTTCTATGAGAATCAAAATATCCCTTTGGTGCTTTTCAGGAGAAAAGGCATTGAAATTAGAGAAGATATTCAAGTGGTCCTCACATCCAAAAGGTGTCAAAACGGAATGTTGGAGATTCCTCACTAAAGTCTAAAACAAAAGGAATCCTCTGACATGTGCTGCTTCTTAGTGTCTCCGCACAACTCTGTAATGTCAGCAAGTCAACGAATTACTAAATTCCACATTCTAACTCACGTGCCTCTCTATCAGACCAAATTGCTTGAAGATAAAGGAGTTTTTGACGCTTTGGATTAATAGATTAATCTCATGCTTGAACATTTGAAATCTCTATTTCTAAACATCCTTGAATTTGCTTTAAATAGGAAAATTTGAAAGATTTGAAGAGAAGAGAAATTGAGAAAGCTCTCAAGATGAGAAGTTTGCATTGGCTACTTCCGAGACCTTCAACTATAAACAGAAGATTAAAGTAGACGTTCCAAACTTGGTGAATCACCTTAAATTTCTTCAAGAGTTGAAACTTTGTTCAAACAATCATAGCTTTCAGAAAATTCCAAATCAAGCTAACGCAAATTGTTCATAATTGTTTGTAATAGAGATATTAGCACTTAAGATTTAACTTTGTAAAGGATTTAACATTTTATAAGTTAAAATCCTTTGTTTGTATTTCTTTATCGAGAAATCTAAGTGATAGTTTAGGAACGGTACCTAAATTGTAATTGAGCGGTAGTTAGAAAGGAGGGTAACTTTTATAATCGTGTCTATCCATTGTAAAGGCTTCTCCACGTAAGGAAGGAAGGACAACACTAGTGGATTAAAGCTCGAAAAGGAATCTAGGGACTAGAGGTAGGCTAGGAGCCTAACCATGATAAATCTCAGGTGTAATCATTTTAACCTTATTCATTTTACCTTTTTTGTGCTTGCTCATCCATAATTCTCTCATTTTTATAAGAATTTGCTTGAAAAAGGAATCCGAGCTAAGTAAAGTACTTAGCAACAATTGAAGATAAACTATGCTAGGAAAGCTGAGCATTTTATAGATTTTAGACCCAGCACATCGTAGTTTTCTCTTAGCATGCATCTTAAAACTGAACTTGGTAAAAGAATTTTGTATATCTTAAAAAGATCCAAGAAACACATTCACCCCCCCTGCTATTAATATTAACCTGTTTAGGATCAACAAATGGTATCAGAGCAGTGTTAAGCTTTTAGACTAATCATCTTAAGGGAACGCCGCACCAAGGGAAAGGCATCCATCAACTAGTAATGCTCTTAACTTAAATGCTAGGTTTCTTTTAATAAGTTTTATAAACATGATAGAATATATGGAACATTTCAACTTAAATTATATCAATCATGGCATGCTTAGGAGATCCTTTAGGGTTAATTTTTAGTTTTGAAATTCCGCCTTGCAACTTTGCATGTTCAATTACTATCTTGATTAACTAGCAGCATGTTCAATAACTACCTTAATTAATCATCACATTATACTTACAATGTACATATTGAAAGAGACTAATGGAAGAAAGTTGCCTAGAACATGGAATATTGCACTTTGCAATGAGCAAACCATAGGGGATCAAGAGGATGCACTCTTTTTCCCTTCACATGGATTTTTTCCCATAGGGTTTTTCTATGCAAGGTTTTTAATGAGGTAGATGTCCCCTAGAGGATCATATACCAGTTAACAAACATATTGGCACCAGTTGATGTTATCTTCTAACCATTTTATAAAAGGTTATTTTTAGAACTTGTGTAATTTAGTAGTCTTTATCACACTATCTGAAATTCACTCATCTCTTAAAAGTTATCTAAGGAACAAATGGCCTAAAGGGCATCAATCCTCTAAAGAAGGGTTGAGCATACGGCATCGCACACCCAGCTCCCAATATTCCCTACACGGCTTGAACGGTAGTTGACTATAACTTCATTAAGCATCTTAAGGATCCTAGGCAAGCCCGCTTTCACTAAGTAATTTTCATGAAACTTGCTAAATGTATGGATTAAAATAAAAAAGTATAAAAAGGTAATGAAAATAACTCGCAATAGAAAGGTAAGAATATAAATTTTATAAAATATAGCAAGTACTGGTCACAAAGGGACCAAATGTTAATAGCCACAAAGGGCTTACAAAAAGTACATCACAATGGCTCAAAATTACAAAAAGAAAACTACAAAAAAATCTAAGCTAGTTGAGGCTAGGGAGAGGCATTTGTAGTTAGGTCTTCGATCGCTTTTGTGTTCTTAACCGATGGAATCACCAACTAGTTGATGTCAAGGTTGACACCACCATCCGCCTCCAACTTAGCTAGCTCTAAATACTCCTTCTCCTTCTGATGAGCTTCTAAATCAGCATAGTTGTGGAAGTACACTTCCAAGATAAGCTCATCCAATATAATGGAGTGGATGGTTTGGCAGGCGAGTAGCACCCGTTCCTCATATAGATAGCCACATTTGAACAGCTGATTGCTGAAAACTTCGGCTACTGCTTTGGCGTTTCTAGTTTCTTCTTGGGGCATCGCCATTAGCCCCTCTAACTTAGCGATTCAGGCTTGGGCCTCCTCAAACTTCTACACAGTCTGAGCTACCTTATCCACCTCCTTTTGAACCTGCACCCAAGCATTCTCAACCTCATCCACCTTCTGGATGGCGTTATTCAACTTGACCTCCAACTCCTTTACCGAAGCCGCTTGAGTTTTGTACCTCAACTCAAACCAACTATCATGACGGACCAGTTAGATATGCTCAGAAGTCCCTGACATCACTTGGCCAAAATAAGAAGAAGAATAATCACCAACTGTGCGATGATAAACAAATTATTCAATACGGCATGCTATAGTAGACAAACAAACTGAATTGAGATCATGGAAGAGGATGGTTGAAATGACATCATTCTGCTCCTCCTTCAGCTTCTCCTCATCTGTAGGAAGAGGAAAGCACCCCTTGAGAAGGGAATGGACCTTGAGGTCCTGCAATCCACACCCGGTGCCTCCCAGGTGAGAACATCTGCCAACATGGACCTCGAAAGAGATTGTGGCGCAGACCCGGGTGCCACCTAAGCTACCTAATAAAGTAGATGATATAAATCAATAAGGAATGTGTAAAGGGGTGGAAATAAGATAAGGAAAATAAAACACAAACCTGAGGATGCTTTTGCTTCTTCTTAGGTGGCTAATCATTGAAGACGCCTACCAAAGGATGTTTAAACATAGATGAACCTACAACAAGCTCCGCTCTGATTCCAGCCACCGCTTCCAAAGAAACCGGTGCTTTCTGGTAGTTCCACATCACCTTTTTCTTGGCAGTTAAAAGATCATCAACAATTTATTTAGGTGTAGACATACTAGTTAGTAGATCATGATTCTACAGATAAATAACTTCAAAGGTTTTAGGGTTAAGAGCAATAAGGTGATGGCCCTGGATAGCCAACCATGTGGTGGTGTTCAACCTCCACATGTTGGTTTCAAACTTTTGAAGATATCTACCCTAGGATTTCTCACTCGGTGGGCTTTCCTAGACAGGTTAGAAGGCTTCTCACTTGATCAATGGGTGGGAAAGGTTGGATGATTCTCATCTATGCGAATATAAAACCAGAACTCCTTGAAGTTGTGCTTAGAGTCTGGTCTTCTATAAAATTGGTAGAAGCCAGAGCCGGGTGGCTTTATTATTTGATAGTGGTGATCCCCCTTGTTCTTCTTAATGCTGCAAAGCTTCTTGGAGAAGTTAGGGGTGAACTCGAAGCTGATATCTATACATAATTCATAATGGCCGATCAAATTTGCCCATGCATCGGGGTGAAGCTTAGCTGGACAAATTCCCCATATCATCAAAAAGTCACATACTGACTTATGGAGAGGATACTTGAAGCCACTTCGCAAGGTATCTATATAGACACTAAAATGTCATTAGGGGGAACATTCACTAGTTTCTTTCTAGAATGAAGAAGGACATGACACTGTTGAAGCCAATCAAACATCACCACCTCATGGGTAATATGAAGCTCATAGACCATGGAGACCATGTCATCTACCTAGGGGGTTATCTTCCTCTCCCTCACTTATTTTGCGGATGAAGAAGCATCCTCGTTTGAGTAGGGGCCCTCAAAAGCTTTCCAAACAACTCCCAAGCCAAGGTCGTCTACAACATTCTTTCCCTGCTCCTCATTTCTTAGCTTGGAATGCTCACCTTTTGATAGCTATTCATTGCCTAGATGGCTTCTCCCCCAAACTTTCACTATCACTCATATGCTCTACCTCAAATGACCCATCTTTCATGCGACCAGATGTTGAAGGTTCAGAATCCATCACTCAATTGGCTTTTCTCTTTAGCCTAACATGCAGAAGTTTAGAAGATGCTTCAGTGTTTAAAACCTGAGTTAAGTAAGTGTGAAAAATGTGGTCATTCATCTGTCTCAACCACTCACTACCATCACTACTACTACAAGATGGATTAGACTGATATTCTACATCTCCATGAGCCAGTCCTAGAGCTACAAACAATAAATCTATGATTTCAAATAACCTTAAGGCTAAATTTTTTAGGGAAACTGTTAGACATGATGTATGCCCTAGAGGCAATTAGGGTGATAGGTACAAACGGTTTCAGATTATTATTATTATTTTTAATTAAGGCATCTTTGTTGTTTATTAGTGCTTTTAATTTATTTATGTATCTCATTGGTATCATATATATGTATAATATATATGCGCATTGATAAGACAAAGTCCATGATTATTTCATAGCGTAAAAGTGCGAGGACATAGTGGGAGCTATGTGCTGTGAGAACTACACATACTTATTACTGTCTAAATATCCCTAATCATAGTTTCATTGAGACTGGACATCAATGAAATGGACAGACTAGCATGTGTAGGCTTACTTCTTCGATTAGATCTAAGTAGTCAATCTCACGAGCTGAAGGTGGTACCTTGAGTTAACACATGAATGTATTCGGGGTAATACATTGGAGACCGCGACAAGAAAAAAACTTGAAAATAATTATATCCATGTGTTGGTGTCATGTCTTATTACAGTAGTACAAGAATCCTCAAACCTGAGATACTGGTTACGTTATGAAGGAGTTGTTATATTTCGGGTCATATTTATTATGGTTAATCAAAATAGTAATTGAACACGCAAAGATTGCAAGGTGGAATTTTAAAACTTAAAATTAACCTAAGGGTCTCCTAAGCATGCCATGATTAATATAACCCTAAGTTAAAACATTCCATAGATGCTTTTAGGTTTATAAAACATAAAAAAGAAACCTAGCATCTAAAGATTAAAGCATTACCAGTTGATGCGTGCTTAATCTCTCTTTTGGTAGTGGCATTGCCTTTAAGCAATTTTAATAGCACAAGCTTCTAAACTAGGGGAGCCTCTATGACTTGATCCACATGGATCTTCACCAACCAAAACCTTGATGAGGTAGAACCCATCGATTGACAGCAGCTTCTAGACTACTCGTAAAACAACCCGAAAACAAAACTCGAAAGCTCACTTAAACTTAGGGCCTTATAGAAGAACTCTTCAATTTGTTTGGAGAAACTCTTAGAGTATCTCACACAACAATAGAAGAGGAGAGTAGAAATCAGAGAGAAAATAAGCTCAAATCTTTTTTGTGTGTGTGTGAATAATAAGAGGCTTTGAAGCCTATTTATAAGGATAAAGGGGGAGTGATAAACTCGCCCTAAAACTCTACATGGGATGGGAATCCCATGTCTAGTGGGTCAAACCTGAAAGCCATTTATTAGATTCTGAGCCTTCCATTACTTCCTTGTAATTCTTGAGCTCATCGACTTCCTTAAGGAAGAGATTTTTATCATCAACGATGAAAATCCCATATCGTTCGGGAGTGATTGGAGCCTGACCTGACCTACGAATGTTGATGTTATAATAAGTTGTTCCATGCTTACACTATCTTGTGTAATAGGTGTAGGTATAATTAGTTGACTGTCTATTTGATCTACTTGAGTGCCTAACTCAAGAATGCTCCCCACTAGCTTTCGCAAGTATATGCTCCTTCTATAGGAATTGAGCATGTCTAGAAACAAGGACTTTCTGTTTCTTGGGATCATAAAAGGTATATGTTCCCAATGTTTTAACTCTACTGACTTTGAGGATTTATATTTTATAAAGAAGCCAAAAATCCTGTCTCCCACTTTCCTACCGATAAGATAAGAGTTCAAAATACGAACAGGTGTTGTCAATACTGCTTATCTAAATAGAAAAATGGTAACCACTGCAAGTATACAGTTACGATGTAGTTTTACAAGATATTGATCCCATAGTGAAGGAACCAGTTCTAAAGATCAACAAGAGGAACGGAACAAAAGAAAATAATGTAATTTATTTTGGAGGATTGGAATGATGGATGGATAGACAAATGTATGAAAGATTAGAGAAGATAAAAAGTATATAGATATTCCCTATGAACAACTTAAGCAAAGAAAATATGCAAAATCATCAAAGATATTACGTACACTAGATTAATTTAACAGATTCGGTTCTAGACCCTTACATATTCAATTATTCACCATAGAGCAACACATGAAAGGACTTTTCTAAATCTAGTGCAAACGAATTAAGATGATTATATAAACCTGGATAAAAATATTACTATGCTCAGTACAGGTCGCTCTCACATGGCCATATTTAGCAAGTTACCATTCCTAAAATGTTAGCTCATTAAAAAACATTATAATCACAGATCCAATGATTATACACAATCTCGTTAACCCTGAAACTACTCTTAAAGTTAACTCAAAAGTATATAACTTGATTAATATAAAAGACTCAACACGAAATACACATTAAGACACAAAGACATATCATAAACTTCGAAATAGAAAGTATAAGTACAAAGTAAAGCAAAGTTGTAAGGTATGCAAGTGAAAGCTAAAGTTGATCAAACCGTATCCACTCTTTAATGGGAGTCGTCAATTCCCACAATTCATACGTCTGCTTTGAATTCGGTCTCGACTCGTACAGAACCTTCGCTAGGATGCTATTCTTTGTGAATAATGAATAAATGAATATTATTGATAAGTGATTTACAATTATACTTATACAACAATCGCTCGAATATGTAGAGAAATCTAGTGATCGAAATAAGGTTCGAATCACTTATACATTTTCTCACTAACAATTATGAACGTAGCGAAATCTAGATATTTTTACTCTCTATCTATGTGACACACTTATCACTCATGCCATACCACATAATCCACACAAAATTTGTTGAGTCTTGAAACCTATTTATACAGTATGAAGGGTTGCGTCTATCCAAATGAAGAGTTGTGTCCATTGGTGAAGAATTACACCGCTTCATTGTGATTGGTTGAATTGGTTTGATCTTATCCACAATGGAAAGGAACCTTTTCATGATTGGTTGACTTCTAAAAGGTGTCTTTTCATTTGGTAGTTGATGATGGTTGATCGTTCTTATCTGGCGGTTGAAAGAAGAGAAGAGTTGACCAAAAAATCGTTAAGGTCACGACCGCTAATGATTGTCGCGACCGCGATATGTGTGTCACGATCATGACATGCCTTTTTTCACATGATTCCTCTTTGTGATTTCTACCGATCTTTGACATCTTCAATCCTTTACCAAATCCTTAAATTCCACGCATCTTTTTGCACCTTTTTCACTCTTTTTTCATAGATTTCCAACTTTAATCATTTTACTTCCAAGATTTACCTAGTACCTACATTTGCATAAAAAACAACTACATACCACGTGAAATATTTTATATGAAGTATAAAAATGACTTAAACTATAGTGTTTAATGTGTAAAATTATCATGATAATAAGTGTAATTATACACTTATCAGTATACACTGTAGTCCCTACAAATAGACACCTATTAGACTTAGCACCCAGCTTATCTAAACTTATCCTTTAACATATGTAGGACATCCCCAAACTCTCAAGTGAGAAAGAGCAGGGTTTCTTAACATACCATAACTCGTATGGAGTTTGATCAACTAATTTAGAGGGCACTCTGTTTAGAATATAAACAGCGCTCTCAAGTCCATAACCCCAAAATGTTCTACTAAGTTCTGCTTGGCTCATCATGGATTGAACCATATCGAGTAGGGTTCGATTCCTCCTTTCTGACACTCCATTGTGTTGGGGTGTATAAGGAGGTGTCCACTGGGATAAAAGGCCATTATCCCTTAGATAATCCTGAAACTCCTAGCTTAAGTATTCACCGCCTCGATTAGATTGAAGGGTCTTGATACTTTTCCCAAGCTGTTTCTCTACTTCAATTTTGAATTCTTTATAAGAATCAAAACTTTCAAACTTGTGCCTCATAAGGTACAAATAAACATATCATGAGTGATCATCAATAAAGATTATGAAGTAGATGAAACCCTCATGTGTCTTAACACTCATTGGACCACATACATCGACATGTATTATTTCCAAAGTACTAGTGGCACGCTGTCCCTTTCCTTTAAAAGGTTTCTTAGTCATCTTCCCTTTCAAACAAGGTTTGCACATACCATAGGAAACCCATTCCATTGGGCCTAAGTCTCCACATTTGTGTAACTTAGTTAAGCGAGTCTCATTTATGTGGCCTAGACGACAATGCCATTAGTATGAGGATTTCTCATTATCTAATTTCGATTTCTTAACAATGTTCATATTTAGAATTTTAGTTTTACTATCTAGAACATGTATGTCATCCAAAGATATTCCACAAGTATAAAGAATATTGTTACGCTGAATTTGACATTTATTATGAGAAAATAAAATTTCAAATCCTTCCGTTGCTAGAAGTGCAATAAAAATAATATCCTTAGTGATAGCAGGATGATAATAGCAATTGTTCAAAACTAAAACTAGGCCACTAGGAAAACGAAGGCTATATGTCCCTACAGCTGTTGCAGCAACCCGTGCTCCATTTCCAACTGTTAGGTCCAATTCCCTCTTTGCAAGCCTCCTACTATTCTACAATCCCTGCATAGAAGTACAGATATGAGTACCACAACCAGTATCTAATACCCAAGTAGACTCATAAGGAACTATAGAGAAACTCTCTATCATGAATATACCTAAAGTAGATGCCTCACTTGGATTCTTCTTCACTTGTTCAGAAATCTATGCTCTTAACTCGTGTTTCATTTCGGCACGTTTCATGAGTCCTCTCTTGACCTTGAAAGTTTTGACTTTCTTAACTTTTGATCCTCAACAACAAGTTGATTCTCAAGTTTATTTCTATACTGTATATCATATTATTCCAACAAGTCCACCATCTCGGAAAAATTACAATGATGACCGATACCATACAAATCTATTTTGAATTTGTCATATCGAGGAGGTAGAGTTTTCAATACAATTTGTTTTAAGGTTTCTTGATCATAAATAATTCCCAATATCCTTAACTATTCAGATTTATCATAAACAGAATGTTTCAAGTTCAACTATCATTACAAGCTACATAATTATAGATTCCAAGTCCATATTTTTGTAAAGGTCCCCATACCTTGGAAGCATTGTGTTGACCATGAAATTTTTTACGAAATCATAGTGCCTTTTATACTTCACGTACTTATCGATTTGATAAATAAATGGATCTTCTCCAGGGGTTTCGGGATATGGATTATATAAAACATAATCCAAGTAAAGGCTCTTCAAGAACCTTGCCACACACTCAAACCACTCATGAAAATTGTCTCTTTTAAAAAATGGTTATCGATCGGATGCATTTTCAGTATTAGTGTTCTTTATTCAACCTAGATATAAGATATAATTTGTTTAGATATTAGTATTTATACATGCATTTAATATAAGGTTTTTAATTAAACACATAATTCCTACTATTTTCTCGACATTTAAATAGCCCCTTCTATTCAAATTCGGGAAATTTGGTTGAACTAATTTTCCTTAGTGGGTAGAATCCATAGCCACTCATCATGAACCCACTATCGCAGGTCAAGTTATAACAATATAACCATGGTTAAAACCTGTCCATTTGCATCTCTTGCAATTGCTAATCCATTTGAGTTCTCTTTCTCGAGATGTGCGTACCCAATTGAACGACTCCTAAATTGTGTCTCTAATTTAGCTTAGCTCTAATAATATGGATAAATAACCCTCTTTGGTTAAGGCATTAACCCCATCTAGTCTCATGACCGAACAGATGTTAAAGGAAAGCATGTTTTATATGTACTTACATCCATTAATAAGGCTCGTATCATGACTTATGACAAGAAGACATTTTACCGCCTTAATATTGTTGTAGGGATTTCATTAGTGCCACTAGTCTCACCCTATTCTAGGTCTTATATGATGGATATGATTATGAAATTATAATTCCAGGCTATGATGAATTATTAACTCTAAGGAAGATGCTCTGATTGGTACATCATAATAATTCCATTATACTGAGACTCCACATAGCATGCCAAACAAACAAGGTTCATGTTTAAGTTCTTGCAACTATGTGGGCTTGCCTTGTGCCCCAAGCTGCGACTTGCGGGCTTTCCCGCAAGCCCAACTTGCGGGCTTACATGTAGCCCATGCTTCACGTAAGCAGGCTTGCACGCAAGCCGTGCGGGCTACCCCTAGTGCTAGTGTAGGCCCCACTTTGAACAACCTGTGTTCGGTTTGGGGCCCACTCGCAATAGGAAAAATCCCTTGATCGCTTCGTGCAACATTTTCCTTATTTTCTCATAATTTATTTTATTTATTAATTTGGTTAAACTAATTAATAATTCTTCTCACTGATTTCACAACTTGTATTTTCGGTACAGACCTAGTTCATAGGTTCTTTACATAGTCCGATAAAAACCCAAAGTGTGTAACATCATACTTGGCTTCCTGTTTGGGAACCTTTAGGCTTAGTATTCTAGACTGTTATAGAACCTGATATCTCTAGATGATCAAATGGGCTTTCTAGCAAAGGCATATGGTCCCTTGATACTTGGAACGTCACGTGCTTATAACTTGATCTAGTTCTACAGTAGTAACTAGTACAATACACTCCTTCCATCAAGTTAATACCATCTAGTTTATTGAGCTCGGATTAAGTGTCAACTCATGTAATAGTCGTAGCTATCTTGAAATTAGACTTGTTCACGAAGAATACCAATCAGACGTTTTGTATCTTGAAAGATTAGAAACCCATTCCATCAATCGTATACTCTGATCAAAGGTTTATGAGTGTGTCACTTCAACAAGGGGCCCTATGGTACATCTCTATTATATTACTATACTAGGAGTGATGGATCTCATCTTGACTACACAGCTTACCAACATGTGATCATCGATATACCCCGTAATCACCTGTATCATCTTGATCGCCAAGGTATGAGTAAGTATGACCCAAAGTATAGTAACTCCTAAATAAGGTAACCAATATCTCAGGTCTGAGGATACTCGTACTGCAACAGCAATAAGACATGACATCAACACATGGATATAGTTATTTCTGAGTGTCTATCTTATAGTGGTCTCCAATGTATTACCTGAATACATTCATGTGTTAACTCAAGGTACCACCTTCTGCTCGTGAGATCTGCTACTTGGATCTAATCGAAGGAGTAAGCCTACACATGCTAGTTTATCTGCTCCATTGATGTCTAGTCTCAATGAAACTATGACTAGGGATATTTAGACTATTTATAGTAACACGTATTTGCAGTTCTCACTCCACATAGCTCCCACTGTGTCCTTGCACTTTTATGCTATGAATTAGTCATGGACTTTTTTACATCAATGCGCATATACATATTAAAACAAATATGATACCAGTGAGATACAATAAATAAAAAGCACTGATAAGTAACAAAGATGCCTTAATTATTATTAATAATAATTTGAAAGTGTTTGTACATAATAGCTAATAAATATATATTTCCCTAATTGCCTCTAGGGAATACATCATGTCTTACAATTTATTCAAACCCTGGTGACTAGGATGATACAGGTGATTACAGGTATTGTGATGATCACGTGTTGGTAAGCCAAAAAGTCAAGATGGGATCCATCACTCCTGATATAGTGATATAATGGGAGATGTACCTTAGGGCCTCTTATTGAAGAAACACACTCATAACCTCTTATTAGAGTATAAGATTGATAGAATGGGTTTCTAGTCAATCTTGACACATTATGGCGATTGGTATTCTTCGTGAACAAGTCTAATTCTAGGATAAGTACGGCTATTAAATGAGCTAACACTTAATCCAAGCTCAATAAAATATGGTAATTAACTTGATGGAAGGAGTGTATTGTATTGGTTACTACTACAAAACCAGATCAAGTCACAGGCACGTGACATTCCGAGTATTAGGGGATCATACACCTTTGCTAGAAAGCCCATTTGATGGTCTAGAGTTGTTGGGTTCCGTATCGATCTTGAACACTAAGCCTAATGGTTCTAGGATGGGAAGACAAGTTTAGTTTAACCTCTAGTGGCTCTATACTTTGAGACCCTATGAGGTCACACACTTTAGGTTTTTACAAGACTGAGTAAAGAACCTATAGACTAAGTCTATGTTGAGAATATTTATTTGTCTAGTTCATTGAAAGAATTATTAATTGGTTAGATTGAATTAATAGTTTAAGGGAATAAAAATAGAAAATAGGCAAAATTGCATGGAGCGGAGCAAGGGAAATTTTCCCATTGCAAGTGAGCCTCAAACGAACACGATATGTTCGAAGTGGGGCCTACGTGGCTTACCCGTCAGCTAAAAAGCTTGTAGGCTGCTAGCGAGTGATAAACCCGTAAGCGCTGCCCATGGTAGCACATGTGTTAGCCTGCAGTACAAGCCCACCAACGTGTGCGTACACCTTTTAGGGCTTGCCTTGTGGAGGCAGAGCACGTGTCAGCCTGCAAGTCCTAGGGACCCACGTGACTAACCCGGTTGTTTTTTAAGAAGAGTCTATAACTCCCCCTCTCCCTATAAATAGGCCTCCCCTCTCTCATTATTCCACCCTTTAGTTCAGCCTTTCTCTCTAATTTCGACATCTTTTCTTCACGAGCTTTGGCGAGATCCTTCATGAGTTTCTCCAACGTTGCAAGAATTCTTTAGAAGGTTCTTTCTTTTGAAATGAGCCTTCTTAGTTTATATTTTCAGGTTGGTTTTTGAGCGGTCTAGCAGTTGCTATTTACTAACAGGTTCTTCCACAACAGAGGTTTTGGTCGGTGAAGGTTTGCGAGGATCAATCGTAGAGGCTATCCTAGTTTGGAGGCTAGTGCTAACGGATTTCTGGCCCAAATTGCTCTATGGGAATGCTGCATCGAAAGAGAAAGAGAAGTACGCATCAACTGTTAATGTTCTAAACTTATATCCTAGGTTTCTTTTATAAGTTTTATGAACCTATTTGTATCTATAGAACGTTTCAGCTTAGATTATATCAATCATGGCATGCTTAGGAGATCTTTTAGGTTAATTTTAAGTTTTGAAATTCCACCTTGTAACGTTGCATGTTCAATTATTATCTTGATTAACCAGCAGTGGTATCAGAGCCTGCTTTATGCTATGCATGATTGATTATAATATGTTAAAATGATATTTTCTATGAATTGATTAAAGTATGCTCTGCATGACTTAGGTTTCAATTCATGTTATAGAAAATGATGTGATAACTAGATTAAGATTTTGCTCAAACTTAGTCTAGGTGATTATCATATAAATTAGCAATGTTCTACCACACATGTAAATGCTTTAATTGAGGATCATCTCATACTTCACTCAATTAAAGAATAGAGTCTTTAAATCATAGTTTTCCATGGTACAACAAATCGAAGTGCTAGTGGTTATTTTGGCAACGATTGGACTTGGTTGCTCATTTACTTAAAGTGGACCTCTCCTACCTAGAAATCTCCATCGATATTAGGTTCAAGTTTATCTTAGGGACTTTTATGACTTAATTGATTTCTAGTATGGGAATTGGATTCCGCATATGGTTTTACAAATGTAGTTTAAGTTGTTAAATTAAAACGTATAGACATAAGTGCAAGAACTTAAACATGGACCTTGTTTATTTTGCATGCTATGTGGAGTCTTGACATAATGGAATGATTATGATGTATCAGTCTTGAAAATTCCCTTAGAGTTAATAATTCCAAATAGCCCAGAATTATTATTATCATAATCACATCAATCGTACTAGACCTAGACTAAGGTGAGACCATCAGCACCAATAAAATCCCTACAATAATATTAAGGTGGTAGATTGTCTTCCCGTCATAATTCATGATACAAACCTTATTAATGGATGTAAGAACATGTACAACATGCTTTCTCTGAACATGTACAACATGCTTTCTCTTAACATGTGTTTGGTCATGTGACTAGATGGGGTTAATGCCTTAACCAAAATGGGTTAGTTTTCCATATCATTGGAGCTAATGCCAGATTGGAGACACATTTGAAGAGCCATACAATTGTGTATGCATGTCTTGAGAAAGAGAACTCAAATGGATAAGCAATTGAATGAGATGCAAATGGATGGGTTCTAACCATGGTTTTCTTATTATGGCTTGACCTGCTATAATGAAGGTCATGATGAGTGGATATGGATGCTACCTACTAAGGAAAATTGGTTGGACCAAATTTCCCAAATTTAAATAGAAGGGGCTATTTGAATGTCGAGAAAATATTTGGAATTAAATATTTAATTAAAGACCTTTTATTAATTGCATTGCATATACAAATGTCTAAGAAAATTCTATCTTATATCTAGGTTGAACAATGAATCCAAACATAAACCTTCACTCAATTCTTGACAACAAACTCATAGTTTAATCTTTACTGATTGGTTCACGGTGGTGAGGATAGTCCTCAAATCCAAAAGGATAGTTTATGTTTTGGATGAGCCGCTACCTGATGAACCTAATGCTGAAACTGATGCCAATGAAGATGAGGCATGGGAGAAGCATAGAAAGGATCGTGAAATGGCAGCATGCATAATGCTGGCAACCATGAATTTTGAGCTTTAGAAATAGCATAAGAGCATGGTCTTAGATACCATGATTCTCCATCTTCGTGAGCTCTTTTCAGAGCAGGCTAGATTTGAGAGATTTGATATATCAAAACTTTTATTCGGAACAAAGATGCAGGATGGAATTTCAGCGCCATAGCATGCTCTTAAACTATTGGGTTATGTAGAGAAGTTGATTCAACTGGAATTTGTGATGGATCATGAATTATGCGTGGATCTGAATCTTGCCTCATTAACTGATATTTATTCACAATTTGTGACTAGTTATTATATGAACAAGATCGATGCCACACTATCCGAGTTTGTCAACATGCTGAAAATGGTAGAGCCTAAGATTTGAAAGGATCCAAAGGCTTTACTTCTTGTTGAGAAAACCAAACCTCCCAAGGGTAGGTCCCGTTTTGGAAAGGGTCTGGGTGCTAAGAAAAAAATCGGTAAGAGGAAGAAAAGTAAGAAAGGAACTGCAAATGTCTACTTCTGATTTGGCAAGGTCTGCCACTGGAAGAAGGATTACTAGGTTCAAATTTTTGAACAAGTGAAGAAGAAGCCAAGTAAGGCATCTACTTCATGTATGTTCATGATAGAGAGTTTCTCTACATTTCCCTATGAGTTTACTTGGGTATTGGATACCAGTTGTGGTACTTGTATCTGTACATCTATGTAGGGATTGCGGAATAGTAGAAGTCTTGCAAAGAGGGAAATGGACCTAAGAGTTGGAAATGGAGGACGGGTTACTACAACAGCTGTAGGGACATATAGCCTTCGTTTACCTAGTGGCCTAGTTTTATTTTTGAACAATTGCTATTATATTTCTACTGTCACTAAGAAAATTATTTATGTTGTGCGTTTACCAACAAAGGGATTTGAGATTTTATTTTCTAATTATAATTGTCAAACTCGATGCGATAACGTTCTTTATGCTTGTGGGATTATTTGTTGATGGAATTTATGTTCTTGATACTAAAACTAAAATTCTAAATATGAACATTGTTAAGAAATCGAGATTAGATAATGAGGAATCATCATACTTATGGCATTATCATCTAGGCCATATAAATGAGACTCACTTAACTAAGTTACACAAATGTGGTGACTTGGGCCCAATGGAATGGGAATCCTATGGGGTGTGTGAACCTTTTTTAGAGGGGAAGATGATTAAGAAACCTTTCAAAGGAAATAATACATGCTACTAGTACTTTGGAAATAATACATTCTAATAGATGTGGTCCAATGAGTGTGAAGACACATGAGGGTTTCATCTACTTCATAACCTTTATCGACGATTACTCGTGATATGGTTATTTGTACCTGATGAGGCACAAGTCTTAAAGTTTTGAGAAATTCAAAGAGTTCAGAACTGAAGTAGAGAAATATCTTAGGAAAAGTATCAATACCCTTTGATCCGATCAAGGCGATGAATACTTAAGCCAAGTGTTTCAGGATTTTCTAAGGGATAAGGGTATTTTATCCCAATGGACACCTCCTTATACACCCCAACATAATGGAGTGTCAGAAAGGAGGAATCGAACCCTACTCGATATGGTTTGGTCCATGATGAGCCAAGCAAAACTTAGTAGATCCTTTTGGGGTTATGCACTTGAGAGCGTAGTTTATATTCTAAATAGATTGCCCTCCAAATCAATTGATCAAACACCATATGAATTTTGGTATGGTAAGAAACTGGCTCTTTCTCACTTGACAGTTTGGGGATGTCTTGCTTACATGAAGAGGACAAGTTTAGATAAGCTGGGTGCTAAGTCTGATAGGTGTCTATTTGTAGGTTACCCTAAGGAGACTATGGGTTATACCTTTTATGATCCCAAGGAATAAAAAGTCCTTGTTTCTATAAATGCGCAATTCCTTGAGAAGGAGCATGTACTTGCCAAAACTAGTGGGAGAAATCTTGAGTTAGGAACTCAAGAAGATCAAACAGATAATCAACCTATTATTCCTACACCTATCGCACAAGAAATTATAAGCATTGAATAGTCTATTATAACACCGACATTTTGTAGGTCAGGTTGGGCTCCAGTCACTCCCGCTCCCGAGCGATACAGGTTTCTCATCACTGATGATAAACATCACTTCCTTATGGAAGATGATGAGCCCAAGACTTATAAGGAGTTAATGGAAGGCTTAGAGTCTAAAAAAGAGTTTACAACTATGAGGTCAGAGATGGACTCCATGTATGAAAATCAAGTTTGAAACTTGATAAATCCTCCTAGTAGAATTAAGCCCATAGAATGCAAGTGGGTTTTCAAGAAGAAAAATGATATGGATGGTAACGTAATTAGCTATAAAGCAAGGCTAGTTTCAAAAGGCTACGGTAAAAAAGAAGGCATTGACTATTATGAACCTTTTCAATGGTGGCCATGCTAAAGTCTATCAGTATACTCCTTACCATCGTTGCTCATTATGATTATGAGATTTGGCATATGGATGTGAAAATATCATTCCTTAATGGGAATCTGGATAGGGATGTGTACATGGCACAGCCTGAGGGTTTTACATCCAAGGATGGCTCAAAGGTATGCAAGTTGCAGAAGTCCATTTATAGACTTAAGCAAGCATTAAGGGTTTGGAATATTAGGTTTGATGAGATAATCCGAGAAATGTTTTTGTGTCAAACGTTTATGAGCCTTGTTTATATAAGAATGTTGTGGAGTACGGTCATTTTCCTTGTATTATATGTCGATGACATATTGGTGATATGAAACGATGTTCCTTTTCTTCAAACAGTGAAGTCATGGTTGTCAAAGAAGTTCTCCATGAAAGACCTTAGAGAAACAACTTTTATACTTGGTATAAAGATCTACCAAAATAGATCTAAAAGGCTACTACATCTTTCACAAAGTACACAAATAGACAAGGTTTTGGCTAGATTTAACCTTGAACAGTCAAGAAAGGGTTATCTCCCCATGTGTCACCCGACTAACCTTTCTAAATCTAAATGTCCAAGAACACTGGAAGAGAGACTACGCATGAATGGAATCCTATGCCTCAGTGATAGGATCCATCATGTATGCTATAGTATGCACTCGGTCAAACGTCATATATGCGTTGAGCGTCATGAGCAGATTTTAATTTGACTCAGGTGAGAAGCACTGGCTGATCGTTAAAACTATCCTTAAATACTTATGTAAGACTATAAATATGTTTTTAGTATATGGAGAAGTTGATCTCTCTATGAAGGGATACACCAATGCGAGTTTTCAGTCGGACAAGGATGATTATAAGTCTCAGTCAGGATATGTGTTTATGTTAAACGGAGGGGCAATTGTTTGGAAGAGTTTCAAACAGGATATGATTGCTGATTAAACCACAGAATCTGAGTATATAGCTGCTTCAGAAGCAGCTAAGCAAGCTGTCTAGCTTAAGGGATTTATTGGTGATCTCGATGTGATGTCTAGCATTGTAAATTTAATAGCGGTCAATTACGATTACAATGGGGTTATTAATCAGGAAAAGGAACCACGGTTTTGACAAAGAAACAAATATGTACTCAGAAAATACCATCTCATTCAAAAGATAGTAGCTAGAAAGGATATAAGCTTAGAATACATCCCAATGGATCAGAATCTAGTGGATGGGCTAACTAAGCCATTGACTCATGTTAAGCATGACTAGCATGTTAATGAGTATGGCATGAAGCACATGGGCAATTGGCTCTAGTGCAAGTGGGAGATTGTTAGACATGATGTATGCCCCAGAAGCAATTAGGGCCATTTGTCGTAAGTAGTTATAATGTACAAACAGTTTCAGATTATTATTAATAATAATTAAGGCATCTTTATTTTTTATCAGTGCTTTTTAATTTATTTATGTATCTCACGGGTATCATATATATGTATTACATACATACACAAACACACACACACACACACACACACACACACACACACACACACACACACACACACACACACACACACACATACATATAGACATATATATA
>CATIWQ010148651.1:0-12111 GCA_949673415.1 Euphorbia schlechtendalii | reverse complement strand
ATGTGTGTGTGTGTGTGTGTGTGTGTGTGTGTGTGTGTGTGTGTGTGTGTGTGTGTGTGTGTGTGTGTGTGTGTATGTGTGTGTGTGTGTGTACATATATATGTGTGTGTATATATATGTACATATATATGTCTGTGTATATATGTGTGTGTGTGTGTGTGTGTGTGTGTGTGTGTATATATATATTATGATAATATCAAGTATTTTTTTACAAGAAAAATATTAGCTATGTTATTTATTTCCTAGTTAGTGGTTGCTTAAAATATTATTTTAAAGGATAATTTTTCACTAGTTACGGTTTACCATTTTAATATGGAAACGAACAATGTTTTTATACATAAAATTTCATTACTTGATATTTTATTGTTGGACAGAGATTACTCGATACATGTAGATACCCGTGCGGGTGCGGGTGCGGATTGGGTGTGAAAAAATCCCCAAAACACTAAATGGGGAATCCCCTAACCCACACCCAAAAAGCATTGGGTGTGGTATGGGGATTGCACTAATTTACCGAAACCGGCCCATTGACATCCCTAGTATTCCCAGTTTAGGACTTTTGAGATTAATAAAACAGACATTATATATATTATCATGTCCCTAAACCGGCATCTAAATTTAGGACAGTGTCCATGTGTCCTATATTTTTACACTTGTTGTACTAGATACATGGATGTGTACCTGTATCAGACATCCCTAAACGAGTCCATGTAACATTGTTGAGGATTGTATTTCTGCCCACAACGATAAAAAGACCCTTTCGTCGACGGTCGTCAAGCACAGCCGATGAGAGTTGCTTGAAGGATGATCGGTGATTATAAGATGTAGAACTTTGTGTTTGTAAGGCAAATGTGCCTTATTTGGTACTCCCGAGGCTGCATAAGAACGTTGAGATTGAGTTGGCCCCTCAATGCTCTTAATTTGGCCTGTTGAGCCCAAGCTTAATTGAGTAGACTTCCATGTATCATTTAGGGGACTCTTAAGGTTGTTTCCAATCATTTTGTCTATTGTTAATCTACCTTCACGCATTGGATTTCTATTATGCATTGTGATCTTAATAGTTCGAGCAAGGCAAAGTGCTTGAATGCGATTAGTTGGGTTCATGACACGAACCCAATCCTTAATTTCTTCTTTCAGTCCGTTGATAAAAAGACCAACATAGTGTTCTTCATGTTGTTTAGGAACCTGGGCAGCGATTAACTCAAACTCTTCTATATACGAAGGGACAGTAACGTGATGTTTCAATGCGGCTAACTCTTCGTAAGCACTCTGCAATCCGACACCACCAAAATGGGCTGACAACTCTTCCTTGATTTGTGCCCGTGTGATTTCAGGAGACAATTCTATGTGAGTAAAGCAGCCCCCTCCATACACATTTGCGCCATTGACACTTGCGTATGAGGAGGGATTTGATAAGCCTTGAAAAACAGCTCCGCTTTAGTAAGTCAACCACCGGGATTATAGCCGAAGAAACCTGGAAGTCTAATCGTTTGAAGTAAGAAAACCGCATCAGAGTAATTATTTGTTGGAGGACGATAAGCTAAAGAAGGATGAACTAGAGGACTTAATTGAATTCGTAAATGGAATGTTTCTCCATTCAAATCTCCTTCACCAACTGGGCATTTACCTTGTTGCTTTATCCAATCCGTAACAGTCTTTTGAAATTCACTGTTTGCTTGTTTTTGGAAACCTAAATCTGCATTAATTTCTACAATAGAAAGAGTAAGTTCTTGGACTTGGTTAGTCACCTCTTCAAGCTTGGCATCAGTAGCATCTTGTCGAGCATGAAAGGATTGAAGTTTGGTCTTGGTTGCCATCGGTGGGGGGGGTAGTCTGATCCGGCAAGTTGGACCATATGTTAGCAACCGGCAACACGAAAAAAAATAAATGAAGGAATAGGAATAGGAATA
The DNA here is from genome assembly GCA_949673415.1 of Euphorbia schlechtendalii. Classification (NCBI taxonomy): domain Eukaryota; kingdom Viridiplantae; phylum Streptophyta; class Magnoliopsida; order Malpighiales; family Euphorbiaceae; genus Euphorbia; species Euphorbia schlechtendalii. The sequence goes on along the minus strand of CATIWQ010148651.1, from coordinate 10,201 downwards.
GAGAAATAGAAATCTGCTGAAACTTCTATTGGAATAAGAAAGTAACTATACAAAGAAAGGGCAAAATTGAAAATAGAAAATGAATTGAAGAACAAGCTCTTTAATACCCTAGAAATGAACTGAAAGGAAAACCCTTCAATCCCCCTCTCTTCCCAAAGGAATGAGCCCAAAAAACACAAGTTCAAGTCTACCTAAAGCAATGCAAACCTACAACTTAAATAATATTCTAAAACACGCTAATACTGACAATTATTAAACCCCATACTGCTGCAACAGCCATACAGCCACCATTATTATTTCATGATCCCATACTCAATGATTGTCTACCATAGTTTAATCTAGAATCTGATCTCGTTCTCCATCATCTAGCATCAGATAGCTTTTTTTTTTCTTGAAACAACTATAAAAGAAAAGGAGATGCATAGAAATAATTATTATATCTCAAATTTCTTTAAACACAATATTTATAACAAAATGGGTTATAGAATTATCAGCTACAAGCTTATTGACAAATTTCATGATATGCAGAATGAAAATGTATTTTGTTCTTACTGGAGAAGCAGTAATCAAACATCCATTAATGGTTCAGAACTACGCACGATTCAATAAGCAAACACATTATTAAGCTAACAATCATCCATAAGATAGTTATAGATGAACGTAATTCCCAGGACTTCAAAATTTTCTAAAAGCCAGCTAAATAACTAATTGAATGAAATTTCGAATGTAATAGCTCAAAGGAAAAACTGAAATTATCCTCAGGTCAATTTCTGAAAATGAGAACATTCTGCAAATGTTTTATTTTAAATAACTGGCATAAAATCAAGTAAGATGTTTGGATCACTGTAAAGCACAAAGCAACAAAAAGGACCCAGTTCATAAACATATCAATCACCCTGAAAATAATTGCTCTCATATTATTATATGGAAAAGGGGCTAGTGTTTTACCTTCACCATTCATGAGTATAAACCCAATCACCATTAATACAGGGTGCACCTACACACACATCTCCGATTAATATACCAAAAACAGAAAACATATACCTGTAAGAAGAATAACAAGAAATAGGAAATTTGACATTACATTGAAGATGAGATCCTTGTTATCGGAAACGAGAGCCAATCCTCCTCTGTAATGTACAGTCCAAGTGAGGACCACAGCAGTGACTAGAACACCAATTAATCTTACAATTGCGAAAATTGGGAATTTAATCACATGAACTCCCATTCTTGTTCTTCGTAACTGTGAAATTACAGGTGAATAAGGGAGAAATTGAGATAAATGAATGAGTCAGTGAGTTTTATTTGATTCAACAAATTTATTTTAGGGTTTGGTGAGAGGAATTTGGGTTCAGAATCAGTAGTTGAGGAGTTGGATGGATTATGATATGGGTATGGATCTGTGCTTTTCTTGCCGTGAGTGTCGATCGGAATTCAAAGTTTCGAACCCAATTTTCAATTTTTTTTATCCCACTATCAGTCCATGTTTGATTCCTGACTTTTGACTTTCCATTTTTATTTTTACACATCTACCTCCATATTTACGTTTTTTTACTATAATGCCATCTTCTTAGAATCAGTAAAATTAAACCATTTAATAAGTTTGACTTTCATTTTTCCAAATCAAAATCTAACCGCACTTTATGTTGTTTACTCACATGTTCCTACATTTACATAAGTTCGTCCTAGCTTAAAGATATGCTTGGCAATCTTGAATTAAGGTTTTTTAAATAGTTAAACCTTAGAATAAAACGTTAAGTCAGTGTTGTAATTACTTTTTAGTCATAGTAATTAGAGATTAGCTAAGTTAAACTATACTGACCTAATAACTTGTATAATTAACAAACACAGTCTTGCTAAGTAAGAAGTTACTAAGCAAAAGTAAACAGCGAAACACTCAGGCATTAATCTATTATTTCTTATGCTGATATTGAGTTAATCCCATGTGCTTTTAACCATTGATCCTTAAAATGGAATATTCTTATTTTAATACTTTTCGGGTCTCAAAGATGATCTGGTGTCGAAAACAACAATGATTATTTATGTGGTCCAATAGAAAAGCTGTCACTATGGAATGTCAGCCAACCAATGCTAAAATCCAAGATAAAACATACCATCTGCATTTCAGAACTAGTCATGCCATTCTGCAACATTAGAAATTTAAGCCCATCAAAGAAGGCCACGTAGCAGCGTGCACCCTATCTCGCAAGAGTGAATAAGATTGTAGATCAAGACTTTGCGATATTTTCATTCAACGTATAATCTCGCAGATTAACATATTAATCTCACGCATCAACGGTTACAAATCTATCTCTCAACTGATTCAATTATATCTCAAACAGGAAGAATTTGAAGACTATATGATAAGATTAATTGAAGATCAAACGAGTTGAAAAACAAGTTTGCAACGACTTCAATCCCTTCTATAAATAAAGACTGGAGGAAGTAGTTTAAACTTGGAATTTCCTAAGTGTTAAATCTATGTTCAAGTTTACTTAGTAATTCAGAAATTTCCAAATCGCAAAGAACAACATCAAGTCCACATTATGTTTTTTTGTAGAAATAGTTAGATCACTCAAAATTGTGAAAGATAAGATTGTTAAGGATAAACAACAATTCTATAAGTTGTTCTCCTCATCCTCTAAAATTAGAAATAGTGTGAGTGATAGTGACATAATAAAGGATAAGTTGTGAAGGCTTCTCCGCCTAGTTAAAGTAAATTGAAATACTCCCTCCCTTTTTAAATACTTGTCATTTTAAGATTGTTTCCCAATACCAATGTCACATTAATTAGGATGATAAAAACAATTATTTACCCTTTTTACTTTTGTTCATTTGAAAGTTAATTGGATATTTTATTCTTTTTGTCATTTTCAATGTGCATTAAATAAGGGTAAAATGAACAAAATAAGCATTGAAATCCTAAAATGACATTTATTTAAAAAAATTTCGAAGACTCTAGAAAGATAATTATTAGATTAAAGCCCAGAGGAGGTATTTAAGGATTGGAGGTAGTTAAAGTCCGAACTGGTATAAAATTGTTGTTTGTATCTCTTTTTAACTCTATCTTTTATTTACTCGATAACTATTTCATTCAACATGCATCATATAATTTTAACTGTGTTTGTTTGCTTAGTAGTTTAGTCAGCACCGTTGAGTAACTTTTACTCAGTCCTACTGAGGTAAAGCGAGAGTTATTTCGTTTTATAAGTTTGTTGATTTGTTGCCTTAGCATGTAAGATATTTATCTTAAACAAACCTAGATCACTTATCATTAAATTAAAAAAGTGCTTAAATTTCGTATTTGCAATTAAAATAGTCATTCACCACCCTCCCTCTGATTGAGTTAGTTTTAGTCAACAATACCAACAAGTGGTATCAGAGATAATGCTCATATTAAGATCTCATAATCTTGAGTTAAAGTTCTCATGGCGTTTAACAACTCTTATTTCCTTGGTAGTTCACAAACTTAACTCCTTAGAGAAGGAAAGTCTGTTACCAGACCTCCATTATTTGATGGCCAATATTATACATTCTAGAAAAATATGATGAAAAATTTCATATAATCATAAAGTATGTTTGCATGGCTAGCTATTTAGAATGACCCCTCAAATCTCAACCAAAGTTAGAAATGGTCAAAGAGTCCAGTAGACTCTAAAGACTATAAAGATGATGACCTTAACATGTTAAAGAAAAACACAACGGTAATTAACTACTTACACTGTTCTTTAGATGTTTCACAATTTAACATAATTTCAGGTTGTGAAATAACATAGGAGATATGGAAGAAGTTAGAGGTCACTTGTGAAGGGATTAACAATGTGAAAAATATAAAGGTCAAGATGAAGATTCGAGAGTATGAAATTTTTCAAATGACGCCTAATGAAAGAGTTCAAAGTATGAATACTCTCCTTGTGAACATCATCAACTAATTGAAAAGGCTTGGAATAAAGTTATACTATAGAAGATATGGTCAAGAAAATCTTGAGAAGCCTCACCAAGAAGTGGAAAGCAAAAAAGAGTGCGATTAAGGAAGTTCATGATCTGAAAACTTACAAGTTTGATGTACTGATGGGAACTCTACTTAATCAAGAAATTTCCTTTAATAAATATGATGAGGACAACAAGAAGAAAAAAGGCAAGGAATCTAAGGTAATTTTTCTTAAAGCTAACTCATCCAGCGATGAAGTTAACTTTGATGAAGACATGACATTGCTGACCAAAAGGTTTAAGTGCTTCATGACGAAAGATGGAAAGTTTAGAAAGAAATTTTCTAAACAGAAGCCAAGGAATGGCAGAGTAGAAAAGTTCAAGAACTACATCAAATATATCAAATGATTTTGTTGTAGTGAGAAAGGACACATTCAATCTAGTTGTCCTAAAGCAAAAAAAGACAAGAATAAGAAGTTTGAGGAAGTAGCACATACTGCCACTTGGAGCAATTCTAATTCTGAAGATTCTTCTTCAAATGAAGATCCAACAACATTTATCTTATGGAGATTGATGATAAGCCCAACTATAAATCAACATCAACTTCAAACTCTAAATTCGTTACTAACTAAGATGCTGATGAAGATAAAGGGGAAAATGACAACGAGGTAACTAATCAACCCCTTTGTCAATTGATGATATTGGTGAGATACTCCATGATGTAATTAAGCTGATAAAAAAGTCAAGCAAATGCATCAAAGAGATAGTGAGGAGATGCAAGGATTTAGAAAATACTAAGTGTGAGTATGTTATTTCGATCCCCCTCGCATGTTCGATGGAGAAGCTCTCCGTGTTAACCCATTCAAAACCTAAAATTTCTAAGAAAGCCTTTAGAAGTCCAATAAAAGCCTGTAAAAACTAAATTAGGAAAAAACAAGCCGAATTTGGCCCAGCCCGGGTCAGTATCGACATCACTGCTAGTAATGGCATTGTGATGTCATCATCGATGTCACATGACATCGTTACTGGTGTCACGTAACATTGGTACCGACCCTCCTCGTGGCCAAAGCCCATATCTCTCCCCTTTTCTTAGAAAAGGTTCAAACCATTTTTTTTTCTCGGAAATTTAATGGATAATGGAAAAAACTGATTCGAAAACCTTAAAGAATGAATCTTTTATCTTTCTTAGATTGAAGGGAGCTCAATAAAAGAGAGAGAAGGGGACTCATTTAGATCAGCAATAAATTTCGAAATTGAGAGGTTATTACAAAAACAAAGCTATTGACTTTGAGCACTTAGGGTTTGAGGAAACACTTTTCTTGAATCTTGAGTGTTTAAAAGAGAAATTGTTAGTTTTTGGAGATGAGACATTGGGAATTTTGGGTTTCAAGTTTGTGTTCATGAACATGATATGAAATTAAGCTTCTTTTGAGAGATAATCTCTCTTTCTCAAGTAATCTTCGAGGTTTATAGTCAACTTTCTTAAGCAAACTAGAGATTTAGTAAAGCTTTGGGTTATTTCCTTAAAATCTAAAACTTCAAGAACTTGGATACGAGGTTGGAGATTGGAATCATCTTCATCCTTCATCTTCTTCACAAACAACCATTCAATCAACAAATAGAAATAATGAGAGCTTCCAAGAGTAATTTGTGGTCCTAAAGAAGTGAATTCATGGCTACTGGATAAGTCTCTGAGTTCCTAGAGAATTTGTTATGTGATTTTGTATGTTGTTGTGATTTTTACTATATTTGTTTGATGTAGCTTATGTTTGAAAGTGACATTGGTATGGACATGTCGAAGTCGATAACGATATCAAGTGATGTCGGTAACGATGACACATGATGTTTGTATTGACCTTGAGATATCGTGACTGACGTCTCCTTAGGATAGTAACTTTGTTGATGTTTCTACTTAATTTTGTGTTTCATTGGTTAAATAGTGACCATTTTAATCTTTAAATATAAGCATTTCAGTAACATATGATTTAGTTTAAACATCAAGGGAGACTTGAAATCATTACTGATTTGATTATAAATGGTTAGGGTTAGTAACACTTTCATCGAGATTTATATTTTTGCTAATTCTAACAAATTCTTAACCAAAGTGATTCTAATGGAAACTATCATACTTATCAAGAACTATATTTATGTTTATATGTACGGATACATACTATTGAAGTATGTTAGGATACCCCATGAAGGGAGCCCAAAATTCTTGGTCAACCAACTCGATAATATAATTTCACTAATAAAATGAGCAACATATTTGTATATAAAAGTGAACCGTTTTCATAAGACAATAACTTCAAACTTTTTGTTTTTTAACTCAACCATACGAGTCTCGTAAATATCAAAATCGATCATATTTGATACATTAGTACATATTTTTTATGAAATGTCAACTGTGCTAACCTTTGTGGCTGCATGTAGATTAGTTTAGATATATGCTAGGGTTTACTTTCCTTCGATTATCACATTTAATTTAAATCAATGTAACAATTTTTAGATATGAATGTAATCTAGGTGATTTTATTCCTTAGTTATCGATGTATATAGGTGATTTATATCCCCTATCCCAATATGTAATTCATCTCTTGTAGATTAAGAGCATTTACTTTCCTACGTGTTTACTTTCACATGCGTGCTAAAACAACATGTAAGCCAAAAACATCTAGATTGAATTGGAATATTATGAAGGTAGTCACCATACTGTAAAATTTGACATAAATAACGATGAAATAGGTGACTAGTCCATACCAAAATCTCTATACAATGATATTGTATAGGCTTAAGGGATCTAGGTTGTACCAACTTAAAAGAGCTGATACAGGTGGTGACTCTGAATACCATAGGCTAGAGGTTTAGGACTCGAGTCTTTAGAACATTTTTCACACAATTTCAAAACACCCATTTTCGAAAACCCCCACGCTCAATATCACGAGGTCGGTTATGAGCACAGTTTTTCACAACCCTGAAAGTCTATCATGAAAGACTTTCATTTTGTACTTTGATTAGCCAAATATTCTAGTTTCAAAGTCTACTTTTGGAATTTGCCTTTGAAACCTATAAAAAATTGTGCTAAAAACCCCAAAATCGATCAAAATAAAAAAAGCTATCTACGAAGGTAGGTTGAATACCGAGATCAATTGATCCCAATACCACCTTTATGATCACGGTACCATGATCATTATTACGGTACCAAAATCGCTTTAAATTCATAATTATTTGGCTGAATTAAAGCCATTTTTCCTACTCTAAACCACAAAAATGGAAGAGGGATCATGAAATCGATACCGTGATTGAAGTAATAGGATGGTGTGTTAGGATTTGTGTGAAAACCAAATAAGGATTAGTGATAAACAAGTAAACTAATAGAGTGATTCATTTTTTTATTTGTGATTTTTTAATTAAAAAATTGGACCTAGAATATAGAAATTCGAGTTATATTTATATAATTAAGTGGGTATGATTTGGGTAAAAAATCAATCCCCTAGAAAAAGGACACAAATATAGAAATTCCTATTTGGGTATCGATTTGTGTCCTTTTTCTAGGGGATTGATTTTTTACCCAAATCATACCCACTTAATTATATAAATATAACTCGAATTTCTATATTCTAGGTCGAATTTTTTAATTAAAAAATCACAAATAAAGAAATGAATCACTCTATTAGTTTACTTGTTTATCACTGATCCTTATTTGGTTTTCACACAAATCCTAAACACCAACCTGTTACTTTCTTTGAAGGTAAGCTCTTGATGTTGAATCGATCATAATGGTGGATTCTAAACAAAAAGGTAAAAATCTAATTTTAGACTTTGTTATTTTCAATTACTTTGTTATGTGCGATTTGGTACATCGAGAAGTGTTAAACCTTACATAAAATCGTAAGAGGTTGCGTGTTGCCTCTGTGTAAGTCCTCAAACTTTTAACCTCTTTATTTATGTTTATACATGTTTTTTGATGCTTAAAAATTGATTAAACATGTAAACTTAGCTAAAAATTGAGTGAAAAAGAACAAAAAATCGAAAATTGCATGTAAAAAGCTTGTTTTGGGACATTTTGTCCTCGATTTCGGTGGAGCAGGCAAGATAACGGTACTGTGACCATTGTTTGGGTAACGAGACGGGCTACTGCCTACCAAAGTCAATGACAGAATTTTCGTTTATCAGTATTTTTGTGTTGAACCCAAGTTAATAGTACCTCACAGTACTTAAAAAGTTTTGGAAATAACAAACTGACTAGGATAATGAGATTAATTGAGTACTGAGTGTACTCTTAATTAATAAAGTTTATTTGAGTTTGTGTAAGGGAAAACAACTCAGTATACTGATTAAATTAATTAAGTTACGGCTTAGAGTAAGAAAAGTTGAGTTAAGCTTAGTGTTACATAGTTTATAAGATATTAACTCAGCTTTGCTGAGTTAGCTTTTTCTAAGAAATAGCTATTTACTTTTGACAGTTAGAGAAATAAATGATGCATGTGCTATTAACGGTTTTTATAAGAAATAGAATATTCCTTTGATGCTTTTCAGAAGAAAGAGTGTTGAAATTAAAGAAGATATTCCAGTGGTCCTCACAAATAAAAAGGTGTCAGTACAGAATGTTTGGGATTCCTCACTAAAGTCCAAGACAAAAGGAATCCTCTGACATGCGCCGCTTCTCAGTGTCTCCGCACAACTTTGCAACATCAACAAGCCAACGAATGACAAAATTCCACGTTGCATCTCGCGTACCTCTCTATCAACACAAATTGCTTGAATAAAAATGATTTTTTGATGCATTGGATTAATGGATTAATCTCACGCTTCAACATTTGAAATATCGTTTCTATACGTCCTGGAATTTATCTCTAAAGAGAAAATTTGAAAGATTTGAAGAAAAGAGATATTGAAGAACTATCAGGATGAGAAGTTTGCAATGGATAATTCCAAGACCTTCAACTATAAATAGAAGGCTGGAGCAGATGTTCAAATATGGTGAATCACTTGGAATTTCTTTAAGAGCTGAAACTCTGTTCAAATATTCCCAGCTTCAAAAAATTCCAAATCAAGCAATCAGCGAACAATCAAATTCTAAATATGTTTGTAATAGAGAGAATAGCACTTAAGATTTAAACTTGTAAAGGATTCAACATTTCTATAAGTTAAATTTCTCTGTTCATAATTTCTTTAAGAAATCCAAGTGATAGTTTGGGAAGGGTACTCAAATTGTGGATTGAGTGGTAGTTAGAAAGAAGGGTAGTTTCTGTAACTGTGTCTACCCGTTGTAAAGGCTTCTCCACCGAAGGAAGGAATGAATCACTAGTGGATTAAAGCTTGGAAAGAAATCTGGGGATTGGAGGTAGGCTATGGGCCAAACCAGGATAAAATCTTAGGTGCAAAAGTTCTAACCTTACTCATTTGCTTTTATTATGTTCATCTCATGTTTACACTGTGCTCTAGATCTTACAGAATTCAATAAGATCTTGGCCTACGAGATAACATAGGAGATCTAGAAGAAGCTTGAGATTACCTACGAGGGGATTAACAAGGTCAAGGAGTCAAAGATCTATCTCAAACTGAGAGAGTATGAGATGTTCCAGATGGGCGCTAACAAGGGTATTCAGGCCATGAATACCAGGTTCATTAACATCGTTAATGAATTAAAGAGGCTTGGTAAGGAATTCATCAAAGAGGATTTGGTGAAGAAGATTCTTCATACTCTTACCTTAGAGTGGTATGCCAAGAAGAGCGCAATCGAGGAGGCTCATGATCTTAAGACCTACAGCTATAATGAGCTGGTAGGCACCTTACTAACTCAGGAGATGAGCTTGAGGAAATATAATGATGACTCCAAAAGGAGTAAAGGTAAATAAAGAGAGGGCAAAGCCATTGTCTTGAAAGCTAATTCCTCTAATGAATCCACCAACCACGATTCAGATAAGAAAATGGACCTTCTGATCCGGCGTTTCAAATACTTCATGAAGAAGGGCAAGAAGTTCAACAAGAAGAATTTTCTCGCTAAAATCAAGTCAACTCAGCACTGGCGAGGAGCTGAGGAAGGACTCAAGAAGGAACATAGCAAAGATATCAAATGCTAGAATGAAAGGGGTGAAGGCTCAACATCTACCTCAAATAGAAGTTAAATTGCTGTTGACTTTGAAGCTGATCGCAACAACGGGAAATATCCTAAAAAAAGGTACATCCTGAAATCCCTTTATCCATAGAAGAACTGGCCCAGGTACTCTTTGATGTTATGAAGCTAACTAACAAGTTAGTGAAAAACATC
>CATIWQ010148523.1:0-16650 GCA_949673415.1 Euphorbia schlechtendalii | reverse complement strand
CAACTGTATACTTGCAGTTATCATCATTTTTCTATGTGGTAAGGGGTATTGACAACACCTACATTTTATATGTGAACAAGTTTTTGGCGCAGTTGATAGCCAACAGTTCATGAGATTTTGGAACCATATTAGATTAAACTTTTCATTAGAAAAGTGGCGAACACTATACCTCGTGCTAATACTTGTGAATGCAGGTTAGATGTATGCCTAGGATTTTATTTTCCTTCGGGTATCGCATTTTAATCATTATTGGGAATGTAATTAATAGATTAGGCGGGTGGTTGCATCCCCCGAGTTTTGTAATTTATTAATTTACTTTTCCGCATTTACTTAATGCATGATGTATGGATTTACTACTTTTCGCATGCGCGTTAAATCATGCATTCCAAGTTGAAAATGGCTTAAGTGCAAATATGCGCAATTAAGAAAATACGGTTTTCTATGGATGTAATTTAATGTGATCCAATAAGAAATAAGCAACTTATCCCGAACCCGAATCTCTATGTCTTAGTGAGGCCGTCCCCAGGACTTTAAGCCTCACAAGACTCTAATTCCTGGAAAGAGCTAATGCAGGTGGCGACTCCACACTAAGAGATGGAGGATTCGGGTTCGAACCGATCTAATGATGTTTTTTTCCCTCTCTTCAAAACTTTTTTTTTCACGGGTCCTCGACCCGGTGCACTTTTCAAAACACCCCGGTGGACCGCGCCTATCATCCCACGCACTCTCGGCCCACCGCTCCGTGTCATCCGCTCACAGTGGCGACTCCGCTAGGGAGCTTTTCTAAAAACTTGTTTTCCCAAGGTTTTAGATTTTGGATAATTGCCGAAAATTATTGATCACATTATTCCGTTTTCTCTTAATTATGACATATTCATAATCTCGTATTGCAATAGAATGGATTAGCCTTTAAGATTAGGATGCCCTATTTTACCGTGAAACTTGCGAAAGTATCCTTCGTGACCCCTTGGTGATCGAAAGGCGCTTAGCGGGTGGAACACTTGTTGCCATATCACATGTACCTCCCTTGTTAGAGGCTTGGAGTGTATTTTAGTGCAACAAGAACCTTCTACATCAGCAACCCATTTACAAACCTCATGTAAATAACCCATAGGCATTTTCCCTAGGGTGTTACCCAACACGCGATCATGCATTATATTTTCCTGCAAGTGCGCTCCTTAATATCTTCATGGTACTAAGATGAACCAAACTTAGGACAGAGACTAGCCAAAAACCCTACAAGCAGGAGTTATATGGTTGGAAGATTGGACGTTGCATGCTATGTGCTATATATATACACCTTTCAAATTATCACTGAACAAATGTCATACTGACCATGAATTTTTGTGCAGACACTTGAACGCACACACTCATGATATTAAATGTACATATCACATCCACTTAGGCACAGTTGATACTACAGATAGTGTCACCCTAGGACTACATAAAACCACTTAGGGACATCACTTACCCCCTTTTCAAGCGAAATGTCCACTTGACATCCCGCTATTAGTCTACACATGACAAATATACCTCCCTTTTACTACATGATGTCCACTTGACATTTGACACTTAGCCCACAAGGGGCAATATGCATCCTACATATCATCTTTGAGATGTCCACTTGACATCCAACTCATAGCCCTTTCGGAGCAATCACACATACCAAAAGCCCAAACGGGGAAAATACCTACCCATGATCAAAATAGTGCTTACTAAGCACTTGAACCTTTGTCCGCTTAGAATTATGGACTTCTAAGCCTAGGGTATAACACACTGTTCTACCCGAACTTGAACCTAGAATTAGATTATGTGACAAGACAGCGTCACCTAGGATAGGATCATCCTTGGTTATAGCGGTGCCGGCTTGGCACCCGAACCTCTTCCCATTCGGGGCAACAAACCCACCATACCAAGAGTCACACGGTATAATACACTATTTACCCAGACTCCCACCTCACGACATGAGAAAGAGCCACAGTAGTGAATTCTCAAAAAGCCCAGCCTTTTACCACGTGGGTATTACGGCAACTACCTATTTTTTCCAATTGGATTGGCAAACATAAACACAAATCACAACCTCAGCCTTTTACCACACGGGTATTATGGTGATAAGTTGTTTGTTCAAAATAGATTGGCAAACATAAACACAAATCATGACCTCAGCCTTTTACCACGCAGGTATTACGGCTAACAACCTTTTTGTTCCAAATGGATTGGTAAACATAAGTCACACTTTACCACACGTGTATCATAGAAATCAACCTGTTTTATTCTAAAAGGATTAGCAAAACACGAGTCGCACCTCCACCCTAAGCCTACTGCCACACGGGTACTACGGCAATCGACCTGTATGTTCCAAGCGGATTGATAAACACAACCCTCGACATCACATAGATGAAACCTCAAACTGTATACCCATTACCACATGGTAACTTGATCATCTCACGATGTCACACAGATATCGTACAAATCTCAAATCCAACTCCCATTGTTGGATTTTCATCTTCATATGTTTTCATCTTTACCTAACGACTGACCTGTTTGTTTCAAATTGATTGACATACATGTTATTTCACATCATGGCATTCTAATCCTTTATGATGTAGTCATGACATATATGCATGTCATGCATTTGTTAAAAGTCTATCACCACGCATTTCATGGCACTTGCTAGGTCACATTTAGCTGATATCTCATCGATATCACACACTTAGTTTTAGACGATACATGATGCAGTGCTACCTAGGATCACACACACGGTAGTTCCCGCTTGGCACTTGAACCTCTAATCATATGGGGCTCCAACACAAATCATTCACCAAAAGCCACACATAGTGATCAATTTCATTCATAGTGTAAATATATACATTACTTTCACTAGGGTACAACACACTGTTTACCCGACTCACACAAACTATGCAAATGAAGCCTATTCACAACACGAGAATGCGCCATGGTTATTCTCAACCTTGAAAGCCTATTACCACACATGTAGTATGGCTACCACACAATATCACCTCATTCCTTGTGATATTACACCAATATCTTCTTGACCTCAAATTCACACGAAATGGGTGGAAAAATTTACCACATCATACTTAGCTTAGCAACTATATTATTTTTTATCTTGATTTTTTAACCTAGTTTGTTTCAAATGGATTGATAAATAGGAAACTTATATCTTCATGACATTCTGACCCTTCCTAATGCAACCATAACGCATGCACATCATGCATCTATGACTAGTCAATCATACAATCACACATCATGTATCCGACATGCATGATCTCATGAATGGCTTACTCATCACCTCATCTAGATTTCCTAATCACGGTTTGGTAGGAAGGAGGAATGTTATATCTAGCTACCTCCACAAAGTATCAACGGTGAAACGACCACTGTCTTGATTGACCTCGCCAACAATGAGAATCTCTGAGATTGTAGGGAATCTCTGCCCCCCCATAAAATTTTTGACAGACTATCAGTCTTTGAGGAGACTTTTTCTAGCATCACATGCCAACTTGTCAATTGAAGATCTTACCGGAAACCACGCAGAACACAACTAGACTCAATATAAGCCATTCAGCCAAAATCTGAGGTAGTTTGGGTAGTCTCAACCATGAAAACTTTTGAGAAAACGACCAGTCAGGGTTAGTGCAAGCCAATGCCTTCCAATCCACAAAGCCTTGAATTCAGTTTGTTCAGTTAGCAGTTGGTTAGCCCGAGGGACTTTCAACAAGTCAGCATTTTCCCAGACTCATGGTGTACTACCTCCCTTCAACTCAGGCTTGAACTTTACAGCCCAAATCACTTAGCATTCAATAGTGATACAGGCTTTGTCAACCTAAGAATCACTACAATCACTCATCTGTAATCAGGGTTTTAATAAGAAATTAATGAGTGGGTCCTCAACACTCGATGCCCATCATAATAGCCGCTCTCGACCACACGCGATAGCCAAGTTCCTAACTTTCGACATAACTACTACCCTACTGGATCCATCTATGGGGCATGATGATGAATGGCTTCCCGAGAAGTTTTATGATGATGAAGCTAATGGATTATAAGGGAGAAGGAGATCCCTGATCACATCTGATCAACTATCTGAATATGATGTTCATTCGAGAGAAAGAGGCATCTTGCATCTTCTTCAATGATTCCAGAAACCTCATCTCTTTAGAAGATTATGTCAGCGTAAAAGATAAGTTAAGAATATGGCATGTGGTAACATCGGTACAGGAAAATGCAGTAGAAAAGTCAATTCCAAATACAACTCGACAGGGAATCTTTTTTATGATCTTCATATACATGTCATGCATATATCATATCATGCTCATGCCATATGCATACATAGCATACATACCACATGTTTGACATGCACACATAACATGGTGTTATGCATATGGCCACAACCATTAATTTTGTGCAGGATTACATACAACAAGGTTTGATTTCTTATTTCTTTCTCACACACTCGCAATTTATGTTTTCCATTACTTTCATTCTTTTTGCATGCCCATGGAACACATCGAGAAAAAGATAGGGTCATAAGCATCACAATCTTTCGCGTCTAACTAGAATAGATACCTCTCGAAACCATCCCATTCTTGTTCATCCCTTCCATGCAACTTGATGTCACATCGACAGTACATATATGATCATATCATCCCTTGAATCATACCCTTCAATTGAATACCCATACATGATCCTCTCATCATTCTTACATTCGCTTGGTATGACAACAGTACCACTTAGGGTTGTGTAACTCTACACAACCTGTTTGTCAAGCTCCCTCAATCGTCATACACTAAAATGAGTAACAATCTCGTTTCATTTCAACTCTAAATCCACTTTGATGTCCCATTGTCATCATAACATCCAATCCGTACATATGGCGTATGTGATTATACCAAACACCCTCAGTCTTTACAGCGAGTAACAATCTCATTTTATCTCAACTTCAAATTCACTTCAATGACATCCAGTCTATACATATGGTGTACATGATCATGTCAAAAGCTCTCATTCCTTGTACAATAAAAGAGCAATAATCTCATCATTCACTTTGATGTCCCTCCGACATCATAACCTCTTATCCGTGCATATGGCGTAGGTGACCATTTCATGCATCACATGCATACATGTGTTCCATGGGTACCCCTCAGGATTCATTATTTTACATTATTTCGATTAATGACTCTACTTGTTCTTTTGAACACTGCACACACAGTCTTTACTTTTTTTTGTTTGACATAAACATTAACCCCTTGTTTTGCAGCCATTGCCTTACCTTGCATGCACATTATACATATTTAAGTTTATTTCTCTAACCTAACAATACCATACATCACATGCATGAAATAAATTTCTTTCAGGTTTCGATGAGAAGGATTAAAAATCTCACCAGCAACAGAACGACTGCCTCATTTAACCACGTGGGTTTGGGTCAAAAGTTCCAAATACCTCGAATCAAGTCAGGGTTCAATCAGATTTAGCTCTTGAGATAGATTTGGAGGAGTCAATCCAAATAACATCAATTCTTTCATCCGAATAAGGACGCTCCATCTGGAATACAAAGGCGTCCAACCAATGGGAGTACAATGTAAGAAAGGGCAACTCACAATTTCTATAACAACCCCGACAGCTATTCATTTTCTGACACGTCTTTCAATTTGCGAAGACCGTCAT
Organism: Euphorbia schlechtendalii; assembly: GCA_949673415.1. Taxonomy (NCBI): domain Eukaryota; kingdom Viridiplantae; phylum Streptophyta; class Magnoliopsida; order Malpighiales; family Euphorbiaceae; genus Euphorbia; species Euphorbia schlechtendalii. The sequence goes on along the minus strand of CATIWQ010148523.1, from coordinate 10,959 downwards.
TCTACAAGAGATTTATCTTTTGAGCTCACTTTTTGCATATAAAATATATATAAAAAATATATATAAAAATTGGCCTCTCTGGTTAACAAGACAATCAATTTATCATGTTTATTTTGCTTGAGTTTTGCTTGAGAACTCTATGCGTTCATTTTAACAACACATGTTGCTTTTAGTGTACACGTTGCATCATTGCATGAGATTAACTTGGGTACCACAGAGAAAAACTTCAAGTGGTAACCATTCATGCGACTTGGACCTCTATGAGAGAAAATGAGAGAATAAAAACAACAAAGCTGGTGGTAACATTCACCATCCTCCACAACGATAATCACATCCTGCTATCTCAAAGCTTATAGACAAAGATGGAGTTTCCACACAAAGATCCTATTCAAAGAAGGGGTCATTACAAAGTGAAAAGAATTCTTAGTCCTCAAAACGCTTATAATTAAAAGCTGGGATAAAATTCAAAGCTGGGACAAAGTTCAAGAAGTACCTCTGTCACAAGAAAATCTTTTACAAAAGATGAAGCTCACAATTGCAAGGCCGAGCATAAGAATGACTCTTCAACGTTCTTAATTCATATGTATTGTAAAACAGCTCATCAAACTGAAAATAGCAAGGTTTGGGTAAAAATTAGAGCATTAGTGAGGTGCTAGGTATAAAACCCTAATGGTATAGTTAGCAATAGAGGTCAGGGTCCAAAGTGTTTACCAACGATGGTACCCAATTTAAGTTCATCAATGAAATTAACATTTGCACTAAATCATATGTTGTGCATTACGATGAATGCATTCATATCCACAAGTCAAAATCGCAAGTAGATAAACATCATATTTGTATACTTGAAAACCTGAAAGGATAATCCAGACAAGGTTTGATAGATTGAAAACTCGTAAGGGCGGTCTATGCAAAAATAAGAACCAAAGAAATATCAAATTCATCATCTTCATCTAGGAATAGAAAAAGACATCGTCCATCGCAGAACCAAGGATGAGTATCATCTAGTTTCCTTCGCAACATGGGTCATCACGATAAGAGGTAACCTACAATGCTTCAAAACTCGATAAACAGTATCAATTCTCACAATCAACTTTGGGGTTTATGTAAATGAAACAAATCGAGATCAATGTCACCACCATTATACCATATGGGGAAGATACGATTGTCAAGAAATGTTTGACTCATCTAAATCTACTCAGGACTATATTCAAGCATCGAACCTGACTCTGATCCAACCACAAAGTTGAACTTCGACTCAAACCCATGACCATCATCATTCCAAAGGAGGCCTTTATCCACAACTCGAGGTAGCCTTATCAATATGGGCATCAGCTAGACAACCTTACGCAATGTCAAAGAAAGGTTGCATTCATGCATTTTTACTATGTACATATCATACTTACACATGTAAATCTTGTTTTGTAGGAAAATCCAACAATCCTTGTAACATGGCTAGGGGCAAATCCCTAAATTCCAAGATCTATCAACCAACATGGACCTATTACGATCCCTATCTTTCATGGACTTATTACAGTCCCCATCTTTTATGGACCTATTACGGTCTGCATCTTTCTTGGACTTATTACTTTCATGGACCTATTATGGTCTGTACCTTTCATGGACGTATTACGATCCGCATTTTTTCCTGGACCTATTACGGTCTGCATTTTACCTGGACCTATTACGGTCCGCATCTTTCATGGACTTATTACGGTCCACATCTTTCATGGACTTATTACGGTCCCCATCGTTCATGGACTTATTACAGTCCCCATCTTTTATGGACCTATTACGGTCCGCATCTTTCTTAGACTTATTACAGTCTGTACCTTTCATGGACCTATTACGGTCCGTACCTTTCATGGACCTATTATGGTCCGAATTTTTTCCTGGACCTATTACGGTCCGCATTTTACCTGGACCTATTACGGTCCGCATCTTTAATGGACTTATTATGGTCCATATCTTTCATGGACTTATTACGGTCCCCATCTTTCATGGACTTATTACAGTCCCCATCTTTTATGGACCTATTACAATTTGCATTTTTCTTGGACTTATTATAGTCTGTACCTTTCATGGACCTATTACGGTCCACATTTTTTCCTAGACTTATTACGATCTGCATCTTTCCTGGACCTATTACGGTCTGCTTCTTTCATGGACTTATTATAGTCCACATCTTTCATGGACCTATTACGGTCCGTATCTTTCATAGACCTATCATGGTCCGCATCTTTCCTGGACTTATTACAGTCTGCATCTTTAATGGACTTATTACAGTCCCCATCTTTCATGGACCTATTACGGTCCCCATCTTTCATGGACCTATCACGGTCCACATTTTCCTGACTTATCATAGTCAACGGACATATCACGGTCCGCATTTTCCTGACTTATCATAGTCAATGAACCTATTACGGTCCACACTTTCCTATCTTATTACAGTCAACAGACCTATTACGGTCCACATTTTCCTAACTTATCATAGTCAACGGACCTATTACGGTCCACATTTTCTTGACTTATCACAGTCAACGGACCTATTATGGTCCTCATTCTCTGACTTATTACAGTCAATGGATCTATTACGATCCACATCTTTCTCGAATTATTATAGTCAATGGACCTATTACGGTTCGCATCTTTCATGGACCTATTACGGTCCATATCTTTCTTGACTTATCATAGTCAATGGACTTTCTACAGTCCATCATCCTTTCAAACCTTTCCTAACCAAAAGCGATAGGAGGAAAGTCAAAAATAAGGGGAAAACTATTGTTAAACAGGCCTCCTTCAAGCAGCATTACAACATCACAAAAGCCTCCCAAAACAATGGAGCGGTCATCAGGACATCCCCGAGAATCTCAAACTCAAATTTCCACATTTATCATGGGCCTAAAGAAAAATTTCTTTGGACCCTCATGTTTTAATTCTTGATTAAAGGGGTAAAAATTTTTGCTTTTAGCAATCTCAATCAAGGAATTAAAACATATGTCAGAAGTTTCTACTAATAAAATTCCTTATTCTTGCAGGTACCCCCTTCAACCCACATCTATGTAAGACTCACAACAGCCAACATATTATCAATAAGTATGGAGCACATGACTTTCATCCTTCCCCCAGCAGTTCTGAGGGTCACAATCAACCTACGGTCAACTCACAAGGGGGCATCCACTGCAGACTTTCTACAGTCTGCATACCCTTCCAAACTTTTTACAGTCCAAAACTTTTTCAGACTTTCTACAGTCACCGGACTTTCTACAGTTCACATTCCTTTTTAGACTTTCTGCAGTCACCGAACTTTCTACAGTCCACATTTCTTTTCTGACTTTTTTACAGTCAACAGGCTTTCTACAGTCCTACATCCACCGCAGACTTTCTATAGTTCACATACCCTCTGGGACTTTCTACAATCATATCTCTTTTAAGACTTTTTACAGTCGTCGGACTTTCTATAGTTCACATTTCTTTTTCTGACTTTTTACAGTCAAACGAACTTTCTACAGTTCAAAATCTTTCAACTTTCTACAGTCAACCGAACTTACAATAGTTCAAAATCATTCGACTTTCTACAGTTAAATGAACTTACTACAGTTCAAAATCTGTCGACTTTCTAGAGTCAACCGAACTTTCTACAGTTCAAAATTTTTTGACTTTTTACAGTCAACCGAACTTTCTACAGTTTGCATTTCTCCAACTTAATATAGTCAATGGACCTATTATGGTCCGCATTTTTCATGGACCTATTATGGTCCACATCTTTCTTGACTTATTATAGTCAGTATACCTATTACGGTCCACATCTTTCATGGACCTATTACGATTCATATCTTTTCTAACTTTTTACAGTCAATGAACTTTCTATAGTTCACATCTTATACCAACTTTTTTTTAGTCAGTGGATTTTCTACATTCCATGTCGTTAGTAGGCTTATCATAGCCTGCACACATGGGTCCTCAACCAAAAGAACAGAGACACACGGTCAATGTTCTCTCCCCAACGGTTCCAGCGGTATTGACCAACCGAAGTTCAACCTTCAAGGGGAAATCATTGCAATCGGGCAATTTACAAAGGGGACGGAGAGACCAATCCCTGGCAATGTCACAATGAGATGAAAGCTTCCATCCATCATCCCTAAAGAGTGCCAACCATAATAGGTCAGGTATCATTTCTAAACCCCGTTGCTCTTTCAATCGTGGGACCATACTGATCTCACATCAGCAGTGATCCCACGAGGGGCAGCCTGTGAGCATGGGATTTTTAGTCCCCACTCACGAGTTCGATGATGAAGTTGTAATATATTTTCATTTGCTAGTCTTCTACTTTGATAGGGTCTCAGAGGTCATCGGGAGAAGCGTTCCTCGTTTCTTTACAAACCTTAGACATTTTCTTTATTATCGGTATTACCACATTGGCACTGATATTGCCACCTCATCAGTAACAAAACAAAAATTGAACCAAAGTCAGATAAAAATTACGAGTATCGATGTAATTAATATTGGTAACAGTGCCATACATCGGTACCGATGTCACCCAAAAGTGACATTGGTACCGATGTCACCAAATTATAGTGACATCGGTACCGATATCACTACATCGATACCGATGTCACAATGATAGTATCAGCAGAATGATTGCAGAATTCCATAAATCACGGGATAAATTTTGACTACTTGATTGCCAATCACTTTCACACTATTAAGATGGTCCCTCCATGAAGATGGAAGTGACATTAATGGAAGAAAAAGGAGAAAGGACAAAAATAAGTGGGGGTATCACTTGACTTTTTGGATTGAGGGGAGCTCTCAAAGAAAAGGGGAGGCTCATATTCAAAAAAAAGAGAGGGGAGCACGAAATTGAAAGACGGATGAGTGGAAGAAACTCATATTAAGAACAAGTAAAAGAGAAAAGTGTTCTTCAAAGTGTTCTTAGTGTTCTTAAACATAAAATCAAACTTTCACCTCCAAAACTTGGAATTTCGAGTTAGATTGCTTGAATATTTGAAGTTTAGACATGAATGGAGAGTCTACAACATCTTGATCACTCACTTGAAGGCTACTACACCTTCTAAAACATCTACTTTGGCAAGGAATGAATCCTTTCCAAAGATTTTTGGTAGATCATTATCCAACAACAAAAATCAACCAAAAAGAAACGAGGAGAGCTTCTCAGAGGACTTCATAGACCTTGAAGAACATGGATTCATGACTACGGGGTAAGCCTCTAAGTTCCTAGAGTTTGTGCTTACGTTTATATGCTTTTTTTTAAGTTTCGTTTTGTTTTCGATTTTTTACATTTTCTGCGCACCAATCTATTTTCTACAATTTTCAGTATTATCTAGAATCTTTTTGAGTATTTTCTTTACATAAAAATATTCTACACATCCTGAGCATTCTGAAATGATAATGATCATCCAAATCGGTTAAGTATAGAGAAAGTTATGATCGTTTGAAGTTTTGGATTTTTGTTGTGCCGTTTCTGCTGTTTTTCGTGTGTTTTCTACAGCTCTGGAATGTCGAGGTCGGTACCAGCCTTATCAAAATCAGTACCAACATCACCAGAACAGTAACAAAATTGGTAGTGACCTTACCAATGTCGGTACCGATGTTACATTTGGCAGAACTCAGTTTTGCTCCGTTTTGAATCTTTTAAAGCATGGAACGACCCGCTGATACCCTTCTAAGTTTGGAAATGCATCATTGGTGGTAACTAACCTCTGATTTATAATTATTTAAGATTTATTAATGTATTAATATGTTAATTAATAGTTTTGAGTAGCAACGGAAGCGCTTCGGGCCATTTATATCGTTATCGCCCTTCACAAAGAAGTCGGTAACGATATGAATGACATCATTACCATTGTTAACCCAAACAGTGGCTATGCTATACATGTTCGGCCTAGATTTACGTTCCTAAATGTCATTCTAGGTCACCCCCATGAAGGGAATAAAATGTATTCCTGGATAACCGACCTCACCACTTTGCCATGCGATCATTTTCACTAATAAAATCGACCAACATACGTGTAAATAAAAATAAACCATTTTTATTTAAAATAACAACTTTAAATCATCGATGTTTTAATTAGGCTACACGGGCCTTACTAAAATCAAATCGAACATACGTGCTATACCTCGTGCTAACCCTTTATGAATGCAGGTTAGATGTATGCCTAGGATTTTATTTTCCTTCGGGTATCGCATTTTAATCATTTTTGGGAATGTAATTAATAGATTAGGTGGGGTGGTTGCATCCCCTGAGTTTTGTAATTTATTAATTTACTTTTTCGCATTTACTTAATGCTTGATGTATGGATTTATTGCTTTTCGCGTGCGCGTTAAATCATGCATTCCAACCTGAAAATGGCTTAAGTGCGAATATGCACAATTAAGAAAATACAGTTTTCTATAGATGTAATTTAATATGATCCATATCCCGAACCCGAATCTCTATGTCTTAGTGAGGTCGTCCCCCGGACGTTAAGCCTCACAAGACTCTAATTCCTGGAAAGAGCTAATCCAGGTGGCGACTCCACACTAAGAGACAGCGAATTCGAGTTCGAACCGATCTAATGATGTTTTTTACCCTCTCTTCAAAACTTTTTTTTTCACGGGTTCTCAACATGGCACACTTTTCAAAACACCCTGGTGGATCGCGCCTATCATCTCGCGCACTCTCAGCCCACCTCTCCATGTCATCTGCTCATAGTGGGTGATTGTATCCCTTAGATTTCGATGTATTTAAGCGATTTGTAAAAACCCCAAGCCCAATGATGTAATTAATACCCTGTAGAATAGGCGCATTTAATTTCCTACGTGTTTACTTACCGTTTATGCATGTGCGATAAAAATAAACTGAAAATAACTAGTTTAGTTCGAATATTATAAACATGGTTTCTCACTCATAGTGTAATTTAACTCAAATGATGACGAAATAGATAACTCATCCCGGACCCGAATCTCTGAACTATGGTATCTCTTAGGCTTAATGGATCTAGGCTGTACCGAAATTTCCCGGAAGAGCTGACTCGGGTGGTGACTCTGAGTACCATAGGCTAGAGGTTTTGATCTCGAATCTATTAAACTTTGAAAATCACTTTTCAAAGCAAAACACTCTTTTCCAATGCGTTGTTCCAAAAGACAGTGAATCTAAGTTTTCGAAAACCCCACGCCCCATCTCATGGGGCCGACACCTCGCGGCGTCCGCGCTGGTACCCTAAACGTCATTCGCTCATAGCCACATACCGTTCCAAGGAGAGGATGATGAATTTGATATTGGTTCTAATTTCTGCATAGATCGCCCTTGTGGGTTTTTAATTTATCGAACCTTGTCTTAATTTTTACCTGGACCGCCTTTTCAGGTTTTCAACCCAGCATACTTATTTTTCTTTATTTCATTCTTTATTTTTCATTTTTTGGATGTTTACTTGCGATATTCTACCATTGGCATGCAAGCAATCAAAATAAGCATATGCATAAAGATTCAGCAAAAATGATAATTCATTGATGAACTTAACAGGGGTATAAATGTTTCAAATGATTTAACTCCTGCCATTAATTAGCCCTTTCAGGTTTTTTAACCAATGTGGTTCTCTCGATGTCCTAAGTTTTTCCTGAGCCGCCCTTTTCGGGTTTTCAACTCAGTAGACTATTCTTTTCCTATTTTGAAAAGAAGCCCTAATTTTTACTCAACTAACCTAGTGTTAATTGACAAGCTAATTACAAATTTATTTTTTGTTCATACTGCTTTTTATCGATTTATTTCTTTCACCTATACGCGATAGCAATTGTGTAAGACTTGGTTGATTTGGTAGATCAGTCATCGTCCATGTCCACGACTTCATTTGTTGGTGCTTTTGTCACTTTGTTGGCTTGAGGTGATGATGGGTCTTGATTATCATCGTCGGAGATCATATTTGATAGCTTAATTCGTCGATGGTGGATGATGTTTCCTCCTCAATCTAATGAGCGGCCCATAAGTGTTGGTGAGCGATGTGATGGAGTTGTTAATGTGTTCAACAATCCAGCTCCTTCTTTATGGCATTGCGTTGGTTGTTTGGTCTTATGAATAGTGGTGATGGAGTTGTTGACTTGTTCAACGATCTGACTCCTTCTTTGTGACGTTGCGTCAGTTGTTTTGTACCAACTTGCTTGGTTGACATTTTAGCCTTATTCTAGCTCCGATCCTTTTGATCTTTGCATGCTTCGTTCCCTTGATTGAGTTAGTGGACATGTCATTCTTGGAGATCTTTCTGTTGATCTTTCATCCTTGTATGATGAGGCAATTGCTATCACGTATTGTCTAAGTACATGTATTTATCTCTCACTTTCTCTTAAGAGTCAAATCATTTGAAATTATCGTAATTGTGAGGAATACATTTATACCCAAATTAATTTCATGAAATGATGTGTCACGTGTGCTAAAAATAATACGTATATGTTTATGAGAATGCGTGATGTCATTGATAAAATATCAATCAAATAAACAATGTTCAATTTATTCAAAAAAAAAAAATTCAAAGTGGGCAAAGTAGCTAAAAGCTAAATTATTACATAATCATTCATTACAGGTTAGTGCCCTCCATAAGTGTCCATGGATTCGAAGTGCTTCATCTGTTCTGCCTTCTCAAACACTTCTTGATAGGTAGAGAAGCTATCAGATCCAAATTTGTTCCTGTACGGTGGTAGTGCGCCGTTCAGCAGCTTCGTTATCATCTCCGGTAGGTCAAACGAGTCTACAGCCTGACTTGTGTAGCCATCCAACGCGTACAGTAGGATTTGAAGTTTTCACCCTGCCTTTGCCTTATAGCCTCCGGATGTTGCATTGTGGTTTAAATCTGAGAGTTGAAACCATAACGCCCCAGCATAGCTTGAGCGAGGCTATTTCAATCGGTAGCTATGTCCAGCGGAAGGTGGCTGTACCATTCATTGACTGAGTGGCCCAAGGTGATGACGAAGAGCTTAGCCATCATTCAATCGCTGACCCTTAATGCTCTCATCACTATTTGATAATGCGTCAAGTGAGAGTACGGGTCGCTAGATCCTACGTACTTCTCAAACTACGACATTGCGAAGTTTGGGGGTAAGCTATCTTCATCCTCGACTGTCAGTTGTGCAGGGTATGTGTTCCTTAGGTGGTCACCGTGAATGGCTAAGAACTGTTGCCATAATTCCGCCATGCCAGGTTGTTGGAGGATGGCATTCCCAGTGTTTGGATAGGAGCCATATTACCCCTGGGGAAATGCTGCAAAATGGGGCAGTTATTCCTAGAGCTATGAGGCAATCGACATACTCCAAGTGGGAATAGGTTGTTGGTAGAAGGGCCTAGGTGCGAATGTTGGCTGGATAGAATGACTTTGTCCTACCCCGAACTGGTAATAGGCAGTAGGAGGTAAGGGCATCATGTGTGAGGTGGGAGGTCCCCTTGTGTGATTGACGTTGTAAAGGGTGACCTCCGGGTTAGACGCTGCATTCTGGGCCCTCCCGACATGTTGGTGAATGAGCGATGATAGCTGTTCGCTGTTGGCAAAGGCATTCAAGGCAGCTGGAATCTCGGCACTCACCGACGACTGCTGAGAATTTTATCCCGTAAGGACACGGTGATCTTCCCTTGCACCTTCTTCTTGTTGATTGGACATAATCGACTTGTGCTGATCTGAATCTGAGTTTGAACCCGAGCCTCACTTGAGTTAGTATAAGGAACCCCCTCAAGATTGGCCACAATTGGGGAAACAAGGACCAGGCGATGAGCAGGCCTCTTCTAATCCCCCCTTTCATACATGAGTAGAATATTAGACCGTGCATGTAAGATTCGTGATATGACTCATGATGTGGGAAATGCATGAAATTTTTAAAGTTATGGATGCATTCACAAAGGGGTTAGCATTCCATGATGTGAAATAACATGTATGTCAATCCATTTGAAACAAACAGGTCAGTTGTTAGGTAAAAATGAAAACATGTGGGAATGAAAATCCAACAACGGGGGTTAGATTTGAGATTTGTACAATGTCGGTGTGACATCGTAATATGAGTGGTGTAATTGAGTTGACTAAGCTACTTGTGTGGTAATAGGTCAATGGTTTGAGGTTTTGTATTATGACTAGGTCTCATGGAATGAGGAGGTCAAAATTGTTTCGGGTAAGCGGTGTGACATACCCTAATAAAATGAAAACAACTACTGTATGTAGCTACCTAATGAATGGTTTGGTTATTTTGCCCAATTAGGGTAAATTTTTTGGATACTTATGTGGTCATAACTATTTGAGGGTATGTGACGATACATGAATTATTGCCTCATGTGGGCGAATGATTCGGTTATGAAGCTTATACCCTTGAAGATTTGGTAAGGTAAGACTTTTGAGGTAAGGTCACCTCGTGTGGGCTTAGGTTAGGACATTGATTGGGATATCCTTTAATGTGGGAAAATTGTTTTGGGTAGGTATTTTCCCCGATTGGGCTTTTGGTATGTATAGTTGCCCCGGAAGAGCTGTGAGTTGGATGTCAAGTGGACATCTCAAACGTAATGTGTGGGATATAATATTGCCCCTTGTGGGCTAAGTGTCGGATGTCAAGTAGATGTCACAAAATAAAAGAAAGGTATGTTTACCATATACAGGCTAATAGCAGGATGTCAAGTGAACATCTCGCTGAAAAGGGGTAAGTGATATTCCTAAGTGGCTTTATGTTGTCCTAGGGTGACATAATCTATAGTGTCAACGGTGCCTAAGTGTATGTGATATTGTGATGATAACATGATATGTATCATTAGTGTGTGCTAATAAGTGTATAATTATACTTATTATCATGACAATCTCACACATTAAACACTATAGTTTGAGTCATTTTTATACTTCATATAAAAGATTTCACGTGGTATGTAGTTGTTTTTTATGCAAATGCAGATACTAGGTAAATCTTGGGAGTAAAATGATCAAAAGTGGAATTCTATGAAAA
>CATIWQ010148507.1:0-11682 GCA_949673415.1 Euphorbia schlechtendalii | reverse complement strand
CAAGGTCTACGATGGAATCTGAGTTTGTTGCATTAGAGTTGACTTGTAATGAGGCTGAGTGGTTAAGAAACTTCTTAGCAGGTGTGCCTTTGGGAATAAAACCAACACCTTCCGTGTTTTTACACTGTGATTGCCAAGCGGTAATATCAATATCAAAAAATAAGACCTTCAATGGCAAAAATAGACATATACATTTGAGACACAACATTGTGAAGCAATTGCTAAAAGATGGAGTGATATCCATAAATTATGTGAGGTCAGAAGTGAACTTGCCCGATCCTCTGACTAAAGCAGTTGGATGAAAATTAGTCCAAGAAACATCAGAGGGGATGAGACTTAAGCCAATATGAAATTAGCAAAGATGGGAACCCAACTTATGTGATTAGAGATCCCATGAAGTAAGTTCATATGAGTAATAACAAGTATTTGTTAGTTCTGCTAGCACAAATTAGTACAAAATATTATCCTAATCCTAGATGTGAGAAAGTGTTATGTTGCATATTTTGAGAGGATGAGTTTAAAGAACTCTTAATGAATTTCGTAGCTCTTATGAGTGGTGTATAAAGTGCAATATATAATTGATGAAATCACCTATGTAAGTGTGAAGTAGGGCCGCTTCTATGAGATATTGGCATTATCTCTAGAGCACTTATGAAAGACCAGGCATGCGCATGGCCTATTTGCGCAAAACCGCACTGTCAAAGAGAGCACCTTGGTATAGTGCGATATGGTAAAATCCCTATTTCACAGTAACGCTCATTTGGTTCATAGAAACTTTACTTTTCACCAGATATTCCGTTGATTAAATTTTATTTATCAAGTATTGGTTCATAGTCCAAAAGACACCAATGCCATGCATTATATGTCAAACCTGAGATATCCAGAAAACTTTTCAAATTTTTTTTCAAACCTCTATTGAAAGTAGTGGGGGATTGTTGGAAAACTTGATGTTTTAAGTTACTTTCAAAAGGCCTTTTATCCCACATGGAAAATTTAAAGTATATGTTTTTAGTTTATTTTGTGTTTTCCTTTATGGGATTGTAAATTGTGAGAGATACTAGGTGGGCTCTCGCGCACAGGAGAGAAATGGCTCAAGGCCGTTTCTAGTGCAAATCGTCCGATTCCCCCCCACCCTGCGTGGCCGATAGAGCCCGTAAGTGAAACCTTTTATTATTTTTTCTGAGAAAATAATATATTTTATATGGTTTATAGTTTTGGCTTTTAAAATTCCTTACCCGTAACTGATGGTTTTAAGAGCTTTTACTTCTCAACAGCTATTTTCCTCTTAAATGAAAAAAAGTTTTTCCTTCTTCAATGTCAACAGCTATATTTCAACAGTCATTTATTTTATTGCCTATATATACTGTCTTTCATAAGCTATTTTGTGACATACAATTTAGAAAATGAATTGTGATCTTTGGTGATCTTGTTTTTCTGGATATAAACATAACATCTCTGTTCCTGTACCATCTCTGTTCATATAGAGGTGAAGGGATGGTTCAATCCTGGAAGGAACTATCGAAGTATCCTTTAAGGATAGTGCCTAGCACGGCTCTACTTTGTTTACACCACTGCTCCTCTTTTGTTCTTCAGGTTCAGCACGTGTACCAGGATTTCTCAGCGTATCTTCTTAACAGTCAGGATAAAATATCAATGAGTTGGGTGGATAACAAAAATAAAAATTACTACTTGGATAAAAAATTCAAGGTAAATGTTAGACAAAATAGATAATATGCATGTTTATTGTTGAGTTTGATTGAATATGATAGAATTGCTGAAAAGTAATTCAGAAAGGTTTTTTATTCTTTTGTATTTCGTGATTATTTAGTTGTAATTAAGATGCCTTATATAGGCTTTTATAGTTAGTGGAAAAATGACTTTACAGATAAGAAAAGGTAGGTATGTACTTGTTTACTGATTTTTCTTCCTTGATTTGTGCTTTTGACTTTGGGATATGATGATTGAGAATCTGATCCCATATCTTTCCTTTTAACACTCCCCCTCAAGTTGAGTAGTGGGATTTCCGATACACAACTTGCACAGGATTTCTTTGAACATTTTCCCATTGACTGTTTTGTGAGGATGTCGGCTAACTGGTCTTCTGATCGTACAAAGGGTAATTTTACAATTCCTTGTTCGATCTTTTCTTTGATGAAGTGTCTATCGACTTCCACATGTTTTGTTCTGTCATACTGGACTGGGTTTCCCAAAATTTGGATGGCTGCTTGGTTATCACACATTATTTCACAGGTATTCATTAGTGGAAAGCCAATCTCCGTTGGTAGCTTTCGTAACCAAAGGATCTAGGTTAATCCTCGGGCAATTCCATGAAATTTCGCTTCTGCGCTAGATAGAGCAACCACCTTATGTTTCTTGCTTCTCCATATGACTAAATTATCTCCTACAAAATTATCTCCTACAAAGGTAAAGTAGCCGGATGTTGATCTTCGATCTACTGGGTTTCCTACCCAATCAACAACAGTATATCCTGCTATATCTAGATGTCCATGTATTTTAAATAGAAGGCCATGTCCAGATGTCCCCTTAAGATACCTGATGATTCTCCATACATCACCTATGTGATCCTTTTGAGGCTGATGCATGAATTGACTAACAACTCCTACGGGCATAAGATATGTCTGGTCATGTATGTGAGAGGTAGATAAGTTTTCCTACCAGTCGCTGGTATTGTTCTTTATCTGTAAGCTCTGCTTCTTCCAGCATTTTAAGCCCATGGTTTACTATCATGGGGGTGTCGGCTGGTTTATAGTCGAGTATCCGTGTTTCTACTAGTAGATCTAGAGTGTACTTCTTTTGACAGATAAAGATTCCTTGAGTTGACCTTAGTACTTCAATTCCAAGAAAGTATTTAAATCTTCCCAAGTCCTTCATTTCAAACTCTATGAAGAGATTATCCTTTAACTTGTTGATTTCTTCTACGTCGTCCCCTGTAATGATCATATCGTCAACGTAGATGATAAGATAAGTTATCAATTCTCCTCTATGTTTCAGAAACAATGTATGGTCGGAGTTAGATTGTTGGAAGCCATATCGCTTCATTACAATTGTGAATCTTCCAAACCATGCCCTGGGTGATTGTTTTAACCCATATAGAGATTTCTTCAATCGACAAACCTCTCCTCTTTTGAATTTTGTTTTCAATCTTGGTGGAGCATCCATATAAACCTCTTCTTTCAATTCACCATGTAGGAAAGCATTCTTAACATCGAACTGGTGGAGTGACCATTCTTTGTTGGCAGCAATTGAGAAAAGTACTCGAATGGTATCAATTTTTACCACTGGTGAGAATGTTTCAGAGTAATCGATACCATATGTCTGTGTGTATCCTTTTACCACTAGTCATGCTTTGTATCTCTCAATCGTTCCGTCGGGCTTGTGTTTCACTGTATATACCCATTGACATCCGACGGGTTTCTTTCCTATAGGTAGAGTACACTTTTCCCACGTATTATTTTTGTTTAGAGCATCCATCTCTGATTCCATTGCAGTTTTCCAGTTATCTGACAGCATAGCTTATTCAGTTTTTCTCGGGATTTTTTCCTTGCATATTGCTGTGTGATAAATACTTTGGCTTCATCAAATAAGCTCCCCCTTGCAATGGGCGCTACTGGGTATCTGGATCTTTGGGCTTCTTTCTCGGGTGAGTACTTCTCTCGTGGGATGCCTCTGTTTATCCTGGGGGGTAGGATATATCTTCCTTTTTATTCTATCCTTTCGTGTTCTGTCACCTGTTCAACTATATCACCCAAATCATGGTCAATTTTCATAGCGGAATGAGTTTCTCGTACCTCAGGCATTAGGTTAGGATGATTATTGGTCGTTGGACTGGATTCCGATGACTGTATGCAAGTTTCAGAGGGTTGCTCACTAATACTATTTTTTGGAAGTGTTACATCTTTCGATGTTGTGGTCATTATTTCATCTGGTGTTGGGTCTGGTAACCAGCTAAGCGTGTTAAATTCTGAGTTCTCCTCCTGACCGCTGAGTTGGGTATTGTAAAAATACTCAATTTCGAGGAAATTACAATTCATGGTGGTGTACATATGGTTGGTTTTTGGGTTATAGCATCGATATCCCTTCTTGTCAATACCGTATCCAACAAAGACACATTTTTCCGCACATGGGTCGAATTTGGTTCGGTTAATTTTGGGAATATGGACATACACAAAGCATCCAAATATTCTTGGTTGAAGGGTTAGTATTGGAGGAATTTTGGTGAAGTTGGCTAAGGTTTGAATTGGGGTTTGAGGGTTAAGAATTTTGGTTGGAAGTCTGTTTAGAAGGTAGGTTGAGGTGGCTAAGGCTTCTAGCCAGAAGGCTTTTGGTATTTTGGATTCAATGATAAGGGATCGAGTCATTTCAAGAAGGATTCGATTTTTCCTTTCGGCAACACCATTTTGCTCAAGCGTATGTGGTCAGGTGGTTTGATGAATAATTCCTTGGCTTTGGTAGAAAGATTTCATGGTTGTGTTAATGAATTCCCCCCCATTATCAGAACGTAAGATTCTAATAATTTTATTAAATTGGGTTTTTACCATGGTATGGAAATAGATAAATTTTTTCGGTTACCTCAGATTTATTTTTTAAGAAATAAATCCAAGTCATACATGTGCAATCATCAACAAATATGAGAAAATACCGAAAAAATGTCCACCAACAATAGGTGATGGTCCCCATACATCAGAGTGAACTAGAACAAAAGGTGCATCCATTTTAGTATTGTTTGGTTTAAAGGTTTGTCTATGACTCTTTGCTAGCACACATGTTTCACAATGAACCTTTTTATTGGAATTGAATAACTTTGGAAATAAAATTTGTAAATAACCCGTAGATGGATGTCCTAGTCTTCGATGCCATGACCATGCCTCTCTGTTTGTGGTACCATGAGTGAGTAAGATAGTATTATCTTGAGCAACCTCATCTACGTAGTACAGTCCTCGACGTTTAGTGCCACGTCCAATAATCATACCTGTCCTGATGACCTGTAATAAACAAAATGTAGGGTCCATTAGTACAGTGCAGTTGAGTTCCTTTGTGACATGGCTAATTGATAATAATTTGTGGGATAATGACGAAACATAGAAGCAATTTGATAATTTTAAATTGGGTGAAATAATGATTGTTCCGGCTCCATGAACTAAAATACTTTCTCCATTTGCTGCTATAACTCGGTTTTTTTGGGGTTTTGTCGGTGTTCGAATATCCCCGGGATAAAAAATCATGGTATCTGTGGCCCCATAGTCAAAAATCCAAGATGTATTATTGAAATTTTTATTTTGGGCCATATTTGCCAAGGTTTGTGTTTTAATTGGGCTGATTTGGGTAGTATTGGATTTGTTATGGCTGGATTTGTCAAAACAAGAAAGCTGTGGGCAATTTTGTGAGAAAGAGGAATTAATTGGGTCAATTTGCAAGAAATTAAAATTAGAGGGACTAGAGAGAAAACCTTTCTCACTATAAAGACCCTTTTTAGGGTTAGGGTTCTCAAACCTTGCCACTACCGCGAGACCACCTCCTCCCTCTGCTACTTGCTGTGCTTGGTTGCCACCGCTGCTGCCGGCGGCTTCTGAGCTGCCCACGGTGGTGGCGACCTTGCCTCCGATTCTGGTGCTTTGGCCCTTCTTCTTGCTCTTGTCCGGCCACCAATCGAGGTATCCGATTACTTTAAAACACCCTTCTTTAGTGTGTTTCGTTTTTCCGTAGAGAGTATACTTGAGTTCCGATTTGCCTTGTCGGAATGATGTGCCTTTTCCTGGGCCTGACCTCCTTTGTCCTTGCACTGCCATGGCCTCTGCCCCAGTGGTGTTAAGTCAGCTGCCTATGCCACCATTTTTTGTCACGATTTCTGCCTCGAGTATGGTTGTTCGAGCGACTTCCTTCCTAACGGCAGCATATGCCTCCTCTGGTGAAGGTAACACTTCTTGCCTCAGAATTTACCTTTTTATTTGATTATTTTCTTGATCCAATGCGTTTAGAAATTGAAACAACTTTTGTTCTTGTCGGATTTTGTTGCATGTGGCTATGTCTGTTGCTGAAACCATCGAATTTGGCTCCCTTCTATTGATTTCACCCCAAACTCCTTGCAAGGTAATCCATAACCCTTCTAAAGGCTGTCCGTTTTATTTCATGCTGTTGATTTTTGAATGAAGATCAAACGTTTGAAGTTTGTGTTTATCGCTGTTGTAAGTAGTGGCAAGCGTTTTCCATAGTACTCTGGCTGTTGGGAATTCTGTTAAGTTACTGGCTAGTTGAGGCTCAATATTTTGAATGAGGCAGGGGAAAATGATTAAATCGTTTTGTTCCCATTTGTCGAAGGATTCATCTTCAGTATTTGGAGGAGCTGGAATTCCGGTCAAATGGCTCAGTAGAGCTTTTGATTTCCAACCAATTGCGACCCTTATCATGCTTGACCATAACGCATAATTTTGATTATTCAGTTTTATGTTGATATTGAGATTGTCTGACAGAGTCTGCTTTTCATTGTTGAGGTTGGATTTTAACAAGTTTGCTATTTGGGCTGACAGGTTGTCGTTGCTGCCCTCAGCTTGATTCTTCGAGTTGCTATCTCCAGATCCGGTAACCGAAGACTGCAGGGTTTTTCCAGAGGCAGGCGTTTTTTTGCCTTCTCCGGACATGGTAGCTGCCTGTTTAAAGGTAAGCTTGGCAAATGATGAAATTTGCAGATTATGGTCCTAGAACCATAAAATGCTCTGATGCCATGATAGAATTGCTGAAAAGTAATTCATAAAGGTTTTTGATTCTTTGTATTTCGTGATTATTTAGCTGCAATTAAGATACCTTATATAGGCTTTTACAGTTAGTGGAAAAATGACTTTACAGATAAGAAAAGGTAGGTATGTAGTTGTTTGCTGATTTTTCTTCCTTGATTTGTGCCTTTGACTTTGGGATATAATGATTGAGAATCTGATCCCAAATCTTTCCTTTTAACAGAATAAGGGTCTGTTTGGTATTGCTTTTCAAGCTGCTGTCCCAATAAGTTGCTTTTACAAACTTTTTATAGAACTACATATTCTGACTTTGAAGAACACATTTTGATCTTTCATGCTATTTAATTAGGAACTGTTTGACTTGTTTGTTTCCAAAATCAACTCTGCTACTTATAGGAAAAGTTTGAAAATGGAATTTTTCAGAAAAGCAGCTTGGGAAAGCACAGCCAAACTGACCCTAAGTATGTGGTGTAACACATCTTAAAACAATGCATTGAATCTAATCATATCTGCAAAATCAAACTCTACTAAAACCTTTAACAAAGCTCATCTTTAATTATTATATGTCGTTTATAAACCCCCTTAAAACGATGCATTAATTAAACTACCATGCATATATATCATATAAAACAAAATTAATCCATTAGCTAACAAGAATCCATACAAACATATTTCTGTTTAGACGATTGCGACGACCCTCCATAAATATACATCAATATTGTCACCCATTTAACTAACACAAATACAAAAGCAATTAACTCACATTAAAACTCGATCTAAATAAAATAGTATGAATACTAAAAACTTTAAGAAGGATACAATAAACACAAATTTTTGGATTAATTCTATAGATTGTAAATTAATGATGTGTAACTTTGTCTTTACGTGCCGTCTACGACTCAAAACATTATTAAAGGAACCTCAAAGGCTCACTTTTCTCTCAGCCGCCGCTTGAGTCCTCTTTCTCTCTCTTTATATTTCTTCTTCTCTCCAATAATCTCTACCTCAATTCACTCTTACTTCCTGATCACCACTTCTTCTTCTTCTTCTTCTTCTTCTTCTTAATTCTTCACTTCTGTTTCAATGGATAACTACACGTCGTTTATTCCACTTTCATCTCGAGAAACGACGCCGCCTGCTGCTGGCATGCCCTCAAACATTGCAGGCAATTCAACACTTGGTTTTACTGACTATTTTCAAGCTGGCACGCAAGAAAACGGGGTTTTGGGTGGATTGATGCACGATTTGGATATGCAAGTCAATAATTATGATGATGATATTGATAATAGTGCAATTTCATCCGAGATGAATATGAGAAAAGGTGGAGATCAGAAGAAGGCTAAGATAAAAAAGCCAAGATATGCTTTTCAAACAAGAAGCCAAGTTGATATTCTTGATGATGGTTATAGATGGAGAAAATATGGCCAAAAAGCTGTCAAGAACAACAAATTTCCCAGGTATGTTCTTTTCTTTTCTTTTCGTTGTTTACGAGCTACTTGAACTTAGATTCGAGCCATAACGAGAACGATCCCTTAAAAGAGTATAGCTGTTTCCGTTTTCTATTGGGTAAGCTCTAACAAAATATCAAGTTATGTCCTCTGAACTCTATTGATTTGTAGTCTATAGAGGATATGACCTTACTTGAGACCTAGAAATGTGTATATAATACTTTACGTGAATATTCGAAATGTGAAATGAACCACTTTTATGTCTGCCAGCACAAGTTGCCTATAATTGGGGAATACACGGCCATAAACCGGGCCAATATGCCGGTGTTTTATTTACTTATCTTGATCAACATATAGATAAAATTATTAGAATTTATTTACTAACCATATAAGAGAGCAAGCAATGCTAAAAAATTAAGGTTTAGAATCAATTATTTCTGATCATTTACCAGGCTGCTGCTATCTTTTAAGCATATTATTATATGTTAAGCTGGTTGACTGGAAAATTCATAATATGGACGACTTTAGAGTTCTAGGGTTTGAAAAGTGTAGCTTAGGTTGTGTTGTATACACTTAGGCCGGGTTTTCTCCACGTTTAAGAATTGAACTGAATGCATTAGATTTAATCTAAATTAAATTTATTCAAATTTCAACTCGTTTGAACATGAGTTTATTGGACTTGAATTGAACTAAATTGAATCTATTATAATTGAATTGAGATTATTTTCCTAATTATGACACCTTGTACGTGTAATTTTGTATTGGTCGATGGACTTATATTACATTAAAGTAACACAATATAAATATCTATACTTTATAGTAAATTAAGTATATGTACATAATTGAAATTAATTTCTTTATTTTTAATTTGATTTTATGTAGAAGCTACTACAGATGTACTCATCAAGGATGTAATGTGAAGAAGCAAGTTCAGAGACTGACAAGGGATGAAGGAGTTGTTGTTACAACCTACGAAGGAATGCATTCTCACCCAATTGAAAAATCTACTGACAATTTTGAGCATATTTTGACCCAAATGCAAATCTTCCCTTCTTTTTAGTTTTATGCTGTTTTACTCTATAAATTAACACTCAAATTACAGAAATTATTGTTTATTAAAAATCTTGAAATAAGAAGAAAATTTCTAATTTCTTTATGGTCTCAATAGGAATTAATGGTGCTGCGGGAAATCATCTATATATACTCGAAGTGTCTTTCAATGTTCATAGTTAGGATTGCAACTCATAATTGCAATCACATAGAATATATTGTTTCAAATTTAGTTTCTCTATTCATTTTCTGATGATAGATGAACTAAAAAAAGGAAAAGATATATTCTTATAATTATTTTTATTAAAAAAAATTACTTAGATTATTTATTGGTTAATATTACATTACATTGCCACAATCAATATTAAATCAATTGAACGAATTCAAATTTCCAGTGTTATATATTGTCATTCAAAATATTTTTCGTCGCTGCATATAAAATAACATCGAATGGTGGAAATTTGAATGGAATCTGTTGTATGAATGATTTAGTTTTATATTTCTCAATATGACATATAACGTTCACCATAGTTATGAATAGGAACTATTCTAAAACATTGCAAATAAAAAACAATGAAAAAAAATATTGCAAATAAATATTGTTATATTATATTTTTTATATGTAAATATTTAAGTATATAATATATGCTTGAGGGATACGATTTATATTTTAGAATCGGGAAATTTTACGATGACTTGATAATTTTGTTTGAAAATATTTAATAAATGCTCAATTTTCAAATAACAACAAAAAAAAAAGGGAAGAAAAGATTTTCTGAATCATGTGATATATATTAAGTTGTTGTTATCCTTTTGATCTACATGTGCTATACAATTATTATTCATTTGAGCCTTGAGCTGCTACGCATCGTCTGTTTTTACTTCGCGTCGCTCGTATTTTTTCAAATACTTTCCTATTTTACCCTTCACCCTAATTCTCATATAAAACCACACTTAACCATTTTTTTTCTTCATTCTAACATCCAAACTTAATTTATCGAATTTCGGGTTAACATCGGGACTGCTTTTTCGGCCATTTCTTGGCCGGAAAAGCAGCAGCACTTTCCGGCAACCGGAAACTGCTCTGTTTTTGCAGTTTCTTGTACCGGAAAAAGCTGCTGTACCGGCAGCAGAAGTTTCCGGCGCCAGAAACTGCAAAAACAGAGCAGTTTCCGGTTGCCGGAAATTGGCCGGAATTAAATTCCGGCCATCTAATTAGTTGGCCGGAAATAATTTCCGGCCTCCTTTATAATTGGCCGGAAATTAACTCCGGCCAACAGCATATGTGGCCGGAATTTTATTCCGGTCAACCACATCGTCGGCCGGATTTAAATTCCGGCCATCTAATTAGTTGGCCGGAAATAATTTCCGGCCTCCTTTATAATTGGTCGGAAATTAATTCCGACTAACAACATATGTGGCCGGAATTTATTTCCGACCAGCAACATTAACGGCCGGAAATTATTTCCGGCCATTAATGTGGTTGGCCGGAAATAAATTCCGGCCGTTCACGTTGTTGGCCGGGAATTATTTCCGGCCATGGCCGGAAATAATTTCAGGTCAAAAATTAAAATTAATTTTTTACCTCCCTTAGGCTGGCTAGAATAAAATTCCGGCCAGCCAACTTGTCGGCCGGAATAATTTTCCGGCCATCAATCTCGCCGGTCGGAATATTATTCCGGCCAGCCAATTCGCCGGCCGGAAATTAATTCCGGCCAACAGCATATGTGGCCGGAATTTTTTCCGGCCAGCAACATTAACGGCCTGAAATTATTTCCGACCATTAATGTGGTTGGCCGGAAATAAATTCCGGCCGTTCACATTGTTGGCCGGGAATTATTTCCGGCCATGGCCGGAAATAATTTCAGTTCAAAAATTAAAATTAATTTTTTTCCTCCCTTAGGCTGGCCAGCCAACTTATCGGCCGGAATAAAATTCCGACCAGCCAACTTGTCGGTCGGAATAATTTTTCGGCCATTCAACTCGCCGGCCGGAATATTATTCCGGCCAGCCAACTCGCCGGTCGGAAATTAATTCCGGCCAACAGCATATGCAACATTAACGGTCGGAAATTATTTCCTGCCATTAATGTGGTTGGCCGGAAATAAATTCCGGCCGTTCACGTTGTTGGCCGAGAATTATTTCCGGCCATGGCCGGAAATAATTTCAGTTCAAAAATTAAAATTAATTTTTTTCCTCCCTTAGGCTGGCCGGAATAAAATTCCGAGGGCAGCCAACTTGTCGGTCGGAATAATTTTCCAGCCATCCAACTCTTCGACCGGAATATTATTCCTGCCAGCCAACTCGCCGGCCAGAATATTATTCCGGCCTAGCAACAAATTGGCCGGAAAACATTTCCGGCCTACGTACATTTTGGCCGAAAAATAATTTCGGCCAACTGAAATATTAGCCGGAATTTTTTTCCGGCCGATAAT